>ARYC01006097.1:0-30005 GCA_000711775.1 Oxytricha trifallax
TTAAAGAGCATAATACTCATTAGCAAATTCCATTTGGAACTTGTCATCAGCAAGGAAGTAATTGAATGGATATATCTTGTAAGCATATTACTCATCAGTAATGACTCTCTTCTCTATTTTATCTCAAGAGTGAAGTAGCTTTCAAGGCAAGAATCTAAGTCAATAATTTTTAATATAGGAATCTTCATTGCCTCTATTTTAACTATGATTTTATTGATCTCAGAGACTGGAAAGTTCTTGACTACTTTCTTCATAAATACTAACTTCTAGACTTTAACTCTAAGAGACTTCACTGGGTTTCTTGATCTTCTCTTTTAAAGGAATCTTTTCTCTGTAGGTTCATGAATAAAGACAAAACTTTAATTGTGCTTTTTCTTTAAGTGCACTTTGAGGTCTCTAATATGAGAAAATGGAATCTCACAGAACACACAGACATACTTCCCATCTTTCTTTTAATGCTTGAGACACAACCTTGGCATATCGTTGTGTATATCTCTCAAGTGTCTCTTATAAGTTGAATTGTAAGGGAAAACTATATTGAATTCTTTGCATTAATCAACTTTGGCTGGTATTTATTAATGCTCTATGCCGGGTTGTTTAACCTCTTCCTCAATTTGCACAGCTTCATTGATAACCTTCTACTTAATTTATATTTAAATCTCAAAGCTAGACTGGTAAAAGTTGTCATAAGTAGGCTCCCATTGAGTATAAGCGTCTCTGGTCTCTACTTTTCTTGGTTGCTGGAATGATAACTTTAATTGACTTGATCCAAGTAATGCCGCTCTTCTTAACATGTTAGCACTCATTTTAGTTTGCTGATATATTTTATTATAATAATGATATAATATACCTTGATAAACTATAATATTCAAGCATAAGACACTCTGGTAGATTTTGGGCTGAGAGGTAAGAAAATTAACTAACCATAAAAGACTCTAAGTTGACATATTTTATGAGAATTTTAAACATTTTAGTAAATTAAAATACTCTAATGAAGTTTTGTTTCTCTAGAAGGTCCTCCAAATCAAGTTTGAACTTAATTTGGAGGTAAAGTTATTAAACATTTTTTAATTTAATATGCTCCTAATTAAGTTTTAACCTTAAAATTTAACTCCTAATAAAGTTTGAACTTATTTTGGAGGACCTCCTCAAATAATTAAACATTATTAGGAGCAATTTAATGGAGATAGATTGATAAAATGGAAATCAATTTGTGAAACTTGGAGAAAGTTTTTAATGCTTTTACGTATATCTTTTTTGTCGACCTCCAGTAGGTCCTCCCTATTTAGTAGTAAGATTTTAATAAACTTAGAAGGATTTCTTTAATTTTAAAATTTCATTAACAATTCTAGAAAGAGGAAGCAATTTGGAGTCTATGAATGATGCAATGAAGAGAATTTAATCTCAAGATTTAATAAGAAAATTTCGAAATAAAGAGGACCTCTATAGATATTTGATATAGCAAGGAAAGTTCTTAAGTAAGACTAATAAATCAATAATAGCTGGATTATTCTTGCCAACTTAGGAGGAACTAAAATCTCATTCTTAAAAGCCTTACTGAGTGAAGACAAAAAATCTTTTAAGTCTAATGAAATTAGGATGATAGAGATACCTAACTACCCTGAAATATCAGTGACAAACCTATTTGACGATGCTATGAGCGATCCAGACGTAGCTATCTACCTTCCATCAAAGCTACAGCTCTCAACCAGAGAGAAACTTCTTCTTTGGTGTTCTTGCAACTCTGAAACCTGAGTACTTGAATGAAGTTATATAGGAAGCTCATAAGAAACGCTACAGCATCTCTCCTGAAGAAAAAGAGAAGCAAGGTATTAAAATAAGTGATACCTGGCTGTAGGAACTTCAAAAGCATCCTTACATCTCAAGTAAGCTTAGTCTTCTAACTTTATAGAAAAACCTGGTACTGCTATATACTTGATGAAAGGGCAGCAAATTAAACAGAGAGAGAAGTCTCAAGTAAAACATGAATTGAGTAAGAGGCTCTTCAAAGATTTATAAAAGCCAGAAGAGATGAACATAGATGCAGGAGCTGGCACTAAGAGAAGAAACATAGGCCCAAGCAAGACTTAAGAGGAAGAAAAGAAAGAGAAGCAAAATCCCATTACGGGCAAATTTAACATGTGAACTTATTCATTCGCTTAAATCTAAAACTTATTTATATACACAAAATCTCCCTTCTCTTGCGCACACTTTAGCTTTATCATCGCTGACTCTCTTAGCAGCACTCTTAATAAAATCGACTGTATCTATCTTTAAATCATGCATCAGATGATAGAGCAGCAATTTCTTGTAATGACCTTTCAATAACCCCCAAATAATTCATTCCATTGAACTAAGGGCTGTAAGGAACATTAAATTCATGTGTTATATTTAGCCTTTCATATTCCTTCCTTGAGTCTTTAGTTTTATAAACTGACAAGTTATCAACGAATAGAATAATCTCTTAGTCAGCGTACTTATCTCTGAGTTATTGCAAGAACTTAATATATTATTCAGTCTTTATAGAACGAGGGTGAATAACATAAGTCTCGAGGCCACTATCTTCACTTATTCCTCCAAGAATAGCATGAGTTTAAACCTTAACCTTTTAGTCATAAACTTCTATATTACTATACCTCTTGTACCAAGACCTTGATATAAAGGTATTGAATGTAAATACAGCTTCATCAGCGTGTATAAACTTTATATTATGCTCTTAAGACCTCTGCATTTAATCGAATATATAATTTAAATTATCCTTATAAAATGGAACATTAAAGTCAATCACTCTCTTAATGCGATTGACTGTCTTGTAAGATATTCCATTCTTTTTATATATGTTAGCTATAGATTAAGCAGAGATATGAAGCTCAGGAAATTGGCGATGAAACATCACAGCTCTCTAGGCTAGAGAGAAGTGAGCCCAGTATTTAAGAGTCTTATCATTAATAAGATATTCAATATGATGCTGCTAAAATTTTAAGGGTCTCTTAGGCTTAGAATTAAAGATGCTATCTCTTTAAATTCAATTCTAACAGACAGTGAGACCTCACAGTTGCTGGAGATTTATGGAGTAGCCTTGCTATAGACGTATAATTCAGAACAGGCTTGAGTTATTCACTATATTCATCACATCCATATCGTAACTTAAACAATAAATCTATATACTCACTGTCATAAACTGACCCCAAACCTCGCATATACTCACTTAAAATACTAATTTTAAACATTAAACCCCTAAATAAACCCTATTAAAACCCTAATAAAGTATGCACTAATAGTCTACTTTTATCAATCAAAAACTCAATCAAACTACTGAAAGGGTTTTGGGGTTTTGATTATATATTATTTTAAAGTAATAAAATAGAGATTATAGCTTTTTTTTAAAAATTAATAATTGGATAAATAAGGAAAGATAATGTAACTTAGTTAATAAATTATAAATTTTAATTTTTCTAGTAGGATCATATCTTGGGTAAAATTATATTTTCAAAATTGTAATAAAAAAATGTATTGGACTCCATATACATTAATAAATTTTTACTTTCAAAAGACACTTGAAATATGAAAATTTTGAAGTTTCACAATACCATAGTAAAAAATCAAATCTTAAAATAAAAGTCTAAAATAAAATAATCAAGCAAGAAAATATAAATATATATCAATAAATATTATTTAGCATTCTAAAAAAACTTCAATTCATCTTAGCAATAATTTTAAGTTTTCCAAAATTAATGATTGGCTGAAGTAGACTAAATGATGGAAAGTGTAAATTTGGTAAAAAAATGTCCCTGACTAATTTAATAAAAGTAGCTCTTTAAAGGTGAAGGATTACATTTTGATTTTATATTTTATGTTATTCCTGCTAATTAATAAATTCTGCATCTTTCCTGTGTAGTCAAGAAATATGCTCGTAGCGGCAGAATGTTTCATTTTGAGATTTCAGAAATATGCAAATAATTACTTAAATTTTTGTTAATTTTGGTATTTCTGGAAAATTCATTTTAAACCATGTTCCCTTGCGATTGGTGGCCTCTTATTGAAGACGTAGATTTTAAATTTCAATTTAATTATAATAATTTTTGGGAGTTTTAATTTTATTTAAATTAATCTTATTAACTTTTTAATTTCTATAATTTCAAAAACTCATACTTCACAATATCCAAGTGACCTCAAAAATACCTCGTCTGTAAAGAATAAAAGACTTCATACTAGCTATATATTCTCAGATATTAAAAAATAATCATTGCCTAGAAAAGGCAAAGTGAAGGAAAGTGTAAATTTGTTCAAAAATGTCAAAGACCAAGTTCATAAAGTCATCTGTTAAAGGGAGAAGTAATACTTTATAAATTTTGTATTATGTTTTTCCTGCTAATTAATAAATTCTGCATCTCTCCTGTCTACTCACGACCCTAAGAAGCTAGGATGAAGATCGGTGTTGCAAATGTTCGATTTCGAGATTCCCTAAATTTGCTAAAAATTGTAATAAATTTTAGAGATTTTGGCAAATAAAAATTGTTGCGATTTTAAGCCCTTCCCATTTGATTCAGAGCCTCTTATTGAAGACGTAAATTTTTATTTTCAATTTAATCTAAATAATTTTTGGGAGTTTTAATTTTAATTTAAATTAATCTTTTTGACTTTTTAATTTCTATAATTTCAAAAATTCATACTTCACAATATCCAAATGACATAAAAAATACCTCGTCTGTAAAGAATTAAAGACTTCATAATAGTTATATATTCTCAGGTATTAAAAATAATCATTGCCTGACTATTTATTCTATTAAATTAAAAAGTTATAAGGATAGGGTGACTCACAGGGGCCCGAGGCTGGAGACTTTTAAATAGAGCTTTTTACTACACTAAGGCTTACCGAGGGCAGGTAGGGGGTGCTCGGCGCAACGCATGAGGGACCAGTCGACGGGTTAAATCTGTCAGATCCTAGACTCCTCGAGTCGTCTGCACGCTAAGTATTTCCCTGCATAGATGAGTTACCTGGCCTTGAGTTCAGTTTCTTAGGTAAAAGGGAGCAGGATGAAGGTACGCTCTGCCTTCGAAAATGAGAAGACGGAAACCAATGAAGCCAACGATAAGGATTTTTCTCCCACACCGGGTGGGTGCTGAAGCTACCACATCGAAAGGATAGGGATTACGTTTCCCAGCAGCGGAGGGACCGGTAAGCGTTTTTCTCCATCTTCTGTTACTCAGTTCGATCTCACGAGCTCTGTCCCCAGGAACAAACTGTGGTGACTCTTGATTTTGGGTGAAGATAGGGTAATAGCGAGAATGGTTTTTTCGGAGTTTTCTACTTTACGACTGCCGCGTCAACTCACTCAGATACGTCTACGTCACGACCAAAATTGATAGTTTGATTTTAGTATTAACAGTGATATTTTAAAATTATTTGATTTTAAATCATTAAAACAAACAAACAATCATTGCCTAGAATAGGCAAAGTGAAGAAAAGTGTAAATTTGTTCCAAAATGTTCAAGACAAAATTCATAAATGCATCTGTTAAAGGGGTGAAGGATTACTTTTTAATTTTTGATTTTATGTTTTTCCTGCTAATTAATAAATTCTGCATCTTTCCTGTTATCTCACGACCCAAAGAAGCAAGGAAGATGATTGGTGTTGGCAAATGTTCGATTTTGAGATTTTAGAAATTTGCAAAAAATGTAATAAATTTTTTGTGAATTTATTTAAAAGTTATATTTTCTAAATATATTTAAACTAATTTTATTTTTAATTTCATTGATATAATATTTTATCTTTATATTATGAATGATAACAATAAACTATCTTTTTTTTTATCTTAAGATCTTTTATTATTTTTTCCCTTAAATTTGTATCTCGTTCATCAAATTTTGCTTTAAATTATTTGTTGTTTATGATTATTAAAATATTTTATTATTGTTAAACATTTTTTTCATTTTTTTCAAATAAATCTTGTCCATTTTTAATGCCTTTTTTCAAGTTATTACCTTCAACGTTTTATATATTTTATTTCATCCTTATTAATTTAATTAATATTTATTTTATATATATAATTATATAAATCTTTTTTTTTATAATTGATTTATTGATATATAAATTTATTAAAGAATAAGAGTACTGATCAAATATCCTCTCAAGATCTCAGTTTTATTAATTATTTTCTTAGTAGAATTTTCTTTATCTTTACTTATCATTGTTACAGGTCTGTTATTTTTAATATTGTTATGAATTTAATATAAATATTAATTCTTTTAATAGCTTGAAACATTGTAATTTGTTATAAATTACAAATAAGATTAAATTGTTAAATTGAATAATTTGTTGTAAACTAATTTCAGATATATTTATTTATTTATTTAATTTTTCAGTTCGAAACCAATGTTTTTTATTTTTAAATGCTTATTTAAAAGTGGGCAGTTTTTATAAAGATGAGACTAACGCAACAATTAAATAACTGAAATAGAAAGATTTAAACAGATATTGATTTTTGATATGGGAAAGATGATGGCCAAATATCAATAAAAATATTTGCATTCATCATATAATTTAATTATATATTATCAAGAGAAATCCTATCTTAAAAATTCTATATTATTATAATTTATATTAGTACTTATTAATATCAAAATAAAGTTATCAATTTAAAACTAAATTTGTAGTCGACGTTATTATAATTTACTGATAGCACTCATCTTGAGTTTATAAGATTTCATTTAATTCACCAAGAATAATAAGAATAATTAAAAAGAATGCAAAATTAATTATTAATTATAAAATTTTACTTACATATTTAAAAATCAGACAATATGTATTCGCTAAACTTGCTTTAATTAATAAATTATATAAAATTAGATTCATTTTATATAAATATTCAATTAAATTTCTTAGTGAAAACTGAATGCTCAATCATAAATAACAAGGCTGCATTAGTTATTGTAGGTTAACGTGTGTTCTTTCTAATGATGATGATGAAATCATATTATCCGCTAATGAGGCCATCTTTATATCTTTAGTTAGAAATATTCATGGCTTGTTACTCACAAACTGTGAAACTTTAGCAACTATAAAATGTGAGAGCTTCATAATAACAATAGCCAATAATTAAATTAGCATAAGAATTTTTAATTTATTATTTAATATAGATCATTAGTTATAGTGATACCATTTAACAAGCAATTTTACTAGTTTAGGATGCATATTTTCCAAGATATTTCTTTATTTTATAAAGACTTTAGAGTCGATGACTAGTCAGCCAAGTCAATTAATTAAAATAAAGACTTTTCATCTAATAATTTAACATGATTAATTGTTAATTAGCTAGCATATCTATCACCTCAACCCATTAAATATCAAAAGAAATGTAAAACAAGAAAATCTATATCTTAATTAATATTATTAAATTAAATTAAAATTAATAAAGTTTGTTGCTTTAATGAAAATGAAATTGTGCAGTTTTAATTTCAATGTTATTATTACTAACACAGATTTGATTTAGAATTTTAATCTCTAGCTCTAACTACAGTATTGCCAAAATAGTGGCAGGTAAGTTTTTTTGATCTCTTATATTTTAAAAATTGGGGTTTAGGTTTTTAGTTGTAGTAGTTATGGTTGTAGTTGTAGTTGTATTTGTAGTAGTATTTGTTGAAATTATTATTATAAGTGAAGTAATTCCTATTATTGTTGTTGAACGAGTTGAAAAAATGATGTTTAAAATTCATATTTTTGTGTTAACATACTCCATATTTAGAGTAATATAAATCAAATTATGTTTAAAAATTAATATTCAAATCTAATATTGTAATAATTACAAAATGACTCTTGCTTATAACTAACTTTCACATTATGATGTGTAAGCAAGTTAATTTCAAAAAATTAACTACTTTTGTAAATTCATAGATGTGGCTTTTTAAGCTATAATATCACTGCTCCCTTCCTAATTATTTAATTTATGTTTGTTTAAACGTAATTTAGATTATGATACCATTTCAAAAGATAGCAATTTTCAATGATTAACAAACATCTAGAAAAACTTTATTCAATCCTAAATATTAAAGTTCAAATGTATTAAAAATAAAATATCAAAATAGATTATGATGTAAACTTTAATGTTAATGGAACTGATTAATATTCACTAAGTTGAAGAAAAACAATATTTAATGACTAGCTTTTACAAATGCTAATAAGTAAAAGTAAAGGATAACGAAGACAAAGATTCAGCAAAAGATAGCTAGAGCATAAGGTCGACAGGTAATTCTGATTAATGATGAAGGCAACGAAGATGAATAAATGCTTCTATTAGATAATCATTTTATTGTTTCTATTGATATTAGTGTCATAAAGTAATATAACCAAATGTAAATTAAATGCATAATTTCTAATTAGTGCAGTAGTAAAAAGTAACTCATTTACAATTTCATGCCCTTAATATTCTCTATTCTGTAAAATATTCCTACTTCCTCATTCAGGTTTTGTTTATTGGTGATTTCAAGCTCTGGCTTTTTTCTCATCTCTTTGTATTACACATCTTTTTCTAATTAGTTCCCTAAATTCTCCCTTATTTCTTGGATGGTGTTTGAACTAGTTTGGGTTTGTTAACTCTTCTTACTTTTCTTTCTGTAATCTCACCTATCATAAACTATCCGTGTGAATAATTTATTCTTCGATTTTGGTTTCTTCATATCTATTATTATTATAAATCTCTATTTTTAATTAATTATTTCACTTTATTCACAAAAACAATCTTAATTATTATTGTTTATTATATTCTTTCATAGTACTATATTTAATAATACTTCAAAACTATAGGTTTAATTGAAATTCTTTTATATTTCTTTTCTTAACAAAATAGAATTTCCCTCCATACTATTAACATAGGCATTGTATAAAAAGGAAGATGTGAGATTTTTCGATGTTATATCATAAAGTCTCATAATAAATCTCTAATTGGATAGAGTAATATTTAATCATTTAAAATAATTATGAGAAGGCTAGTTTATAAAGTAACTTTATGATTTTGTTTATAGAATATGCTAAAATATCAAACTAGAAGAGTAATAAAACATACAAACTACGATAACGACTTAAACGATATAGAAACAGATAAGTCAACAGATCATAACATAGGATTATTTTAGCTAACTAATTATATAGAATACATAGAGGAGACTACTATTATAATTTATAATTGTTCTTCTTGAAGTTACTATAAACCACAACATTGCTTGTATTAGATTAGTAAGACGTATGTTGCATAGAATCTTTAACATTCGGCCACTATTTCTTACACTTTATATATTCTAAAATGCCATTGCACTTTTTCATTTATTGCACTCTATTTATTAAATCTCCTTTGATTTATTGAGTTATGAAATTTATTGATAATTTAAATGCATTAAAATTTATGACTCAGTAAATGTAGAATTTATATTGTACAAATAATCCAAACAAATAAATGTCAATTTAGTGAAAAGAGTATTTTTTAAAAAATCTACATAATCAAAGTTATAGCTCAAATCACAATTAAAATTATGCAAAATTGTTAAATATATAAAGTTCTACTCAAATGAAGATCAATATTGGTGGAGCAGCAAATTATTAATAAAAGGAAATGACAATGATTTGATACTTTATTTAGCTAAAATACGAACATTTAGGGGAATAAATTGATTAATCAAGATTATACATGTTTTATTTTAAATATTAAATTAAATATATAAATCTAGGTACTCTACTGCAGTTTTTATAGTACAAGCCTGTTTTGCGGTAGAGTACCCTAATAATATTAATTAAATTAAAATTAAATTCATAAAAACAGCATTACTTTTTACAAAGAATGCATTAAATAAAAAAGTGATAGATAATATGTTTAATAAATTAATTATTTATAATATAAAAAGTAAAAATCTTCAAATTTTATAGCCTTATAGAGTTACAATATTATTATTTTAATTAAGATATTTATTATTTAATTATTTAATGCATTCTTTGTAAAAAGTAATGCTGTTTTTATGAATTTAATTTTAATTTAATTAATATTATTAGGGTACTCTACCGCAAAACAGGTTTATACTATAAAACTGCGGTAGATACCTAGATTTATATATTTAATTTAATATTTAAAATAAAACATGTATAATCTTGATTAATCAATTTATTCCCCTAAATGTTCGTATTTTAGCTAATTGTTATCTCAGGACTCAGGTTGATGAATTGTTGCAAATAGAAAGATATAAGATCAGTTTAAAATTGTATTTATTAATTCTATTTGAGAACGTTGTGAAAGGAGACTTCTTCTAATTAGATAGATATTATTTTAGAACCACTACAGTTATTATAATTATCAATCAATATCATATAATTCTATATTTCTAATAATTCAAATCTGATCAAAATTAAATAATAATTAGATTATTGCTAAAAACTGAACTCTCTGTCATTTTTTAAACTTTAAACTTATAGGTTTAATCTAAACTTTATATCTTTTAAACAGCATCTTTATAATTATTAGAAATAGTCTTTTATTACTTTAAAAATGTTGGATATTAAAGTTATAATTATTTACACTTGATTATTTAGTATGTATGTAGAATATGTTGTAGTCTTTTCTTATCTATAGAATGTTTATTGACTATCCTTGGAAGACGAGAAGTATTCAAAAAGAGACATTATGTTGGATATCTATGCCCGAAACCGATCAGATAAAAATATTACTGCAATTAATTATAATGTAAATGAGGAAATAAGATAAATAATTGTCTCATAACTAAATAATTGTTCATAAACTATTATTGAGGATGCAAACAATCTTAATATGTTTGTTTAATTGCTATAATTTCTACTAAGCATTAAACTTTGAGATTCTGTCTTCAATTAGTTTAGAGAATTCATATAATTTTCATTAATAATATAATTACTCGTTTATTTTGATGCTTTTAATGTTCAGAGAAAATTATTTAAAAGTTGAAGATATATTATTGGTTAGTTTTTAAAATTCATGAATTAGCCATACTGCAAAAGACTCTATCAATTAAATTAATTGACATAACTTTAGAATTATTAAAAGTTAAGTATTAATTAAGTATAAGGAAGAGACAAAACTATAACCACTTAAGTTAATAATTTAAGTAAAAGAGTAAATTGAATTCAAATAGGAGTTTATGAAAAGTTAAATTCAAATTCAAATAAATTGATAATTATTATAAATATTTTGTAGCTAGTCATTTATTAACAAGGGTACTAATTTATATATATATATATATATATATAAGGGCTTCCATCACAAATCAACTAGCTACCAAATTTTTAGAGTGAGTATTTAAGTATTTTAATATTATTAATCAAAGTTAAAAATTATTCATTCTAGCTGTTGGACTGAGACTCCATGGATAACACATAGCCCTACAAGAAGGACCACTACGAGCCGCCTCTGACCTCGCCCTCAGTGCAGCTGTCGCCCTCCGTGCTGCCGCCAGGGATGGACATTGAGATGGCGAAGAGCCTACGATGGGATGGTGGGAGCTGGCCCCGAAGATTACATGTCTACTGTAAAGCATCTCCCTCAGAGAGCACTCCATTCAAAGCTTCGTCTAGATCTTGAAGACCCTCTTCAACGAACACACAGTCAATCACCACTGGGTCCACATTTAGAAGGAGATCGAACGCCATACTGGAAAGCAGAGCCTTGAGCTTGCATTGAGGACGCCAATCGAGAAGGAAGGGGGCCCTATAGGAGCCTTAGATCCTGCGCTTGGTGATAAGAAGCAATCAGAGTCGTTAAAGGGCGTGCCCAAGGTTAGAGGTGGGAGCCCTATTTAATATATACGTTAAAACTAAATCAAACAAACTACTATCAACAAGCACATGTTCTCTTCACTGTAAATGGAATTCACGCAAACGAATCACTCGCCCTCAGTACTGTCCTTTGATGGATGTGCAGATCCATCTGAAGGAGTGTCATCATGGGGTGGTGACTTACCTTATAATAAGAGAGACGTTAAGAGACCCCAAATACCTTGTTATAAAGGTCCTCTCGATCAACTGCACTGTCCCCACCATAACCTGGTCCCTCTGATGTACTATACAAAGGGGTTTAAGCACTCAAATCATCTGCATGACTTACATTTCGTTCACCCTTTAGAATTGCACTTAGGAAATAAGAGTTGATTTGCTTGAGGCTTGGCAGGTGCGCCAAGCAGTCCTGCGTGAGAAAGAGATACAGATCCCGCTAGCTGTTGAGCTTGGTCTGCACTTCCAGGTAGTTCAGTTGCAATTACGACATCGATTTCGCTAATAAGATTATCTACTAACTAAGAGATTCGTGAAAATTTGTCAGATTGACACAGGACTCTTGAGCCTCCCTAACAGTAAAATTATTTGTAATACTATACTTCTTATAGTAACAATGAGATTCCGCTGAGCCGCTTGCAGACCCCTTTGGAGGAAGGAGCCCTCCCGGCAGAGGAAAAGCACTACATCCACAGGGCAAGGGCACTCCCAAGGGGTTTTGGGGCAACAACTGGGCAAGTATATCATAGACCTGGCTGTGCAAATATCGCGCATGGACATGCGCTGGCTCTCACAGGGGTACCTGCAGGCATTAATCGCCGCCCTCAACCACCTGGGCCTCGAGAATGTCTGATTTAAGGATTAACTTTTAGAAATTTGCAAGTCATTTGGGGGGGACTCAAAGGCCTTTTTCCAAATTCTGATGCTTGATTATCTCTGCCCCCGTGATAGATGTCTGAGTCGGAATTTCCACCGTCGTGAGATAGACCGAGGTGGTTCGAGTGGTGCCACTGGCCACCCACCAGGCTCGAATTTAACCCCCTAATCGACTGCAATACATTTTTCAAAAATAACCTTTTTGCAAATATCAAAAGTAAGTACCCCCCTTCCCCAGATTTACTTGTCCCTTTTAGTGCAGAGTAGATGATGAGACTAACACAGGGAGATCGAGGCAAAGGGTGTCCGCTACATCAAAGGGGAGAGGGCTCGCGAGGCAAAGCGATTGAAGGCGTCAGAGACACAGAGTGAATACGTGAGCGTGGAGGAGTCCGAGTAGATCGAGCAGTTACTTCAGACCAAGGAGAAGCTCGACCTAATCTTCAAGAACATTCAGGAGCTTGAGACACATGAGGAGCTGCCCAGATACGAGAAACTGATGAAGGCTACAAGGGCACCCTCCAACCATCAAGAGGCGGTGATCATGGCCTGGAACTGGCATATTGCGACACAGCCACGAGGAAACCTCCAGCACTTCAAGCAGGACCTCAAGGACGACTACAAGAGGATGAAGCCCAAGGCATGGAACCAGCTCACCAAACATCAGAAGCTCCAGAAGAAGCAGGACATGCTGCAGATCATGATCGACACCTCCGAGAACCAGATAGGCGATCATCTCAAGGCCCTCTACACTGCCTGCCCGCTCCTACCCATCACCGTGCTCACCAGACTCATGAACGAAAGCACCAGTCGCGAGGTGCAGAAGCTCAAGTAGTGGCACACCGAGCACATCGCCCCCGTGGCCGCCAAGATCAGGAAGGGAAAGCAATCTCAGGAGTTCGTTGAATTTGTGGAGCCCCTCATCAAAGAGATTACGAGAGAGTTTAAAAAGTGAAGATTAAGTATTTGAGTAATTTAATTAATTAAAGCATTTGGTTTGTATTTGATTTTCATTTCTCCATATTTTCACAATCTTTTATCATTTATATTTAATGAACTCGCTGTTTTTATCATAAACGAGAGATAGCAATATTGAAATGAGGTGGGATTATTTATGATTATTATTATTATGTTTATAAAAGTTGACTGGATTTGCTTAAATGATGTAATTAACAGTTATCTAGTTTGTTATTTGACTAAATAAATGAACACTTCAATGTACATTTACGTCGTGTGACAACTGAAAATTCATCTCCTTATATGTTCTTTTTAAGCACCTTTTAGTTATTCAAAGCAAATGAACTCTCAGGTGCAAAATTTTTGAATACATTTTATAAAAATCAATATATCTAAGTGGCGATGGGTTACTGTAAATAATAAAGCTTAAGAAATAGAATAATTTGTTACAAATAAATCATATAACACCTAATGGATGTATAAAAAGAATGATATATCAACTGTAAGAACGCTAAAAGTTCATTGGAAATTTAAGGCTTCTTTCAATTACTGCTAACACTAATATGAAAGTGACATTAATATTATTTAATAGATATGATAAAATTTAATTATATCATATTTGGTTAACAATTAATTTAAAGAATTATTATCTCTATTAAATATTAAGTCAATGTAGCCTCAGCAATCAATGCCTATAACTGAATATAATAATATAATAATTAATCCACATCGGAGGCTCAAAGGTCCCCCGGATATGATAGTGATAATTCACTATATAAGGGTCAAGCCCTTTTAGAACTGTCTGTTCTTAAGTGTAAACTGAGTCTTTATCTTCTTCTTCTTACTTTGTTTCCTCTTCTGCCTCCTTTCTTTCCTCTTTTCTTTCCTCTTTTCTTTCCTTTGATGATTGCTACTGAGTCTCCTTTATTTATAAATTTAAATTGATGAATATAATAATAATAATAATAATAATAATAATAATAATAATAATAATTGTGTATAATAAAGTGTGTATTAAATATTTTTTTAGTCTGGTTTTCAATCTTTAATTCTTACTTGTTCAGATGTATCTTCATTAACAAAGGAAATAATGTGTGTTTTTTGTAATATATATAACTCTTAGTTAGTCGAATTATAATTATATTTTGTCTGATTAATAGCCAAACCATTTATTATTAGTCCTAATTTTGAAGTAAAATTTCACTCTTTTAATAACTTTACTGCATTATTGGCATTTAATATTAAGTATAATTTAAGTTTATTTAAGGGAATATTTAAGTTTTTAGGCTAGAAGCATATCAGTTTAAATTTGTCTTTTAACTTTATTTGATGTAGATTCGGAGGCAAGTTGATAAATTACATGGCAATAGTCAATTAGCTGATATTTATCCAAAAGGATTTATAAAAACACAATGGATTCTATAAAGGAAGACCTAGCAGAATTCATGATAATCTCAATGAACGAGTAGAGTATATCTTGAATGAGGATTGAAGTTCCAGGCAAGTGAAAGAGAGCCTCAAACAAATATATAAATTCAAGGAATTACCAGCTGCACGACATTTAAAATAGGCATTTGCTAATAATGACAAAGAAAAATGCAATGTTTTAATGAAATTGACAATGCAGAATCAGATGACAACGAAATGGAATCCCAGGCTTAAATGGAGTTGAGAAAACGTTAAGAAGAGTAAGTAAATATGTGATGAAGTCAGATAAGAAGCAACTCAAATTTTGTAAAATACTTTTACTATATGATCTTTCCACTAAACATTATGTCATATAAAATTCTGTTTTATAGTTTTAAGTTAAATTTATATACAAAGATGATTGATTTTTGGAAATTCAAATAACCAATAAAATTTTATGATAACAAACACCATTAGTCATCTTCATTTTTGAAGGGAAATAATTAATATTAAAGTGCTTTTATAAAGTTGTTGGTATTTAACATGTTTACAACATACTACTAATCTCAAAAGGAGGTGTTAAAAAAATATATTAAATTTAAATATTTTTATTTTAAAATTTATAAGCATTCATAATTTACCAAATTAGACTTATTTATAAAAAATTAAATTTGATTTTCTAAATATCATGCTTATTTTAATAATAATAATGGTGGAAAGGTCTAATAAAAATAAATCTAATATCGTCTGAAATAGTTTGTAGCACATGTCATAAACTTAAATTCCTTAATTTTATTAATTTTATTAATAAATAACTTAGGTTCTCAAATTGAAAATTGAAATTAATTTAGGCAAGTTAACATCAACTCAACTGCCCTAAAATTTAAATCTTAATCATTCAAATATGGTAGTAACTTTTTAATAATTTATTATTAGATTCATTGGTTATATAAGAGAAAAGAATTAATTAAGGCATTTCTTAAATTACAAGTTAATTAAATTTAACTCATTTTATAAATTAAGTTAATGTGACACTATATTGAATGTTATTAAAATAATGAGCTGCATGAATATATAAAAAGTAAACCAAGAATAGCTTTAAACATATTTATTTATATAGAAATGGAATCGCTTAGAATTAGCTTGTAGATCTTAATACTAATTGACATTTGCTGCAGGTGTAATTATATAGCATTTATTATTAATTAAAAGATGCAATCTAATGTATAAACGTAATGGAAATCATTAAGATCTAATACTATATATCAAGCATAATGTAAGAGTATAAAAATTGTACTTAAAACTGATTCAAATGATATAATTTTTATCTTATTAATGAAAGCGAATAAGCAAATTTACAATCTAAATAAAATAATTAAAAAAGTACATTATTAGTCGTAAAAGAAAAGTGTAATGGTGAACATCTGCCAAGTTTAATTAATATTATAAATCATTAATTGACAGAAAGTTAGAAGTGATTTAATCAAGACTAGACAGTATTTTAATTAATTAAGTTAAAGAAGTTGAAAACCTTAGATATAGATTAAATAAATTATCAATCAGGAGGGTTAATAACTATAACTTATTTTAACTTAATATTTTTATATTAGATTAAAATATGAACGTATAGAATTTATTATCAAATAATATAAATTAATAGTTATGTATTTTTTATATGCAAAAAGTAAGGCATTTAAATATGATAAAGCAATTAAATAATTTATATGTGGGTATTGGCTTAAAAGTATAATTTACAGCGTTATTTAATGATTTAACTGATAATTCATTTAAATTCTTTTTATTTATTTTGACAGAGTTATTCCTCCTTGCTAATTATAATATTAATATAAAGTTTTAAGTTTATTTTGAAGATATTTTCATAATAATCTATATAACATTACGAATATTCCTCCTCTAAATAAAGAAATTCATTCATTTTAGCACTTACTTTTCTGATAATTCCCAAGTAAACAAACTAGAGTTTTGTGATGGTTTCTTTATGCTTCATTGCTGTGCTTGAATGTTGTGTGCGTTTCATGATTTATCAAACATATTTCTAAGTATTGAATATACTTTCTTATAATAATCAAATTTCATTTTAGTTTTTGGTTATTGGAATAAAAAAAAGAAAGCAATCAACCCCTTAGTTTTTAATTTATACACGTCACTACATTGAATAAGTTTATTAAAAATTGTTTGATAAAAAAAACTTCTAAATTCATATTTTTATTCTATAATCTTAGATATGCGAGGAATTTTATTTATAATTGCTTTGATGAGAATTAACACAAATCAAGCCATAAAGATGATAATCATTGTTGGAAATTCTTTATTTATCACATTTTTCAAAGGAAACTTCTTGATAAAATGATTATTTTGTCCTAATTAATAAATTTTAAGAGAGAATATGAAGAGTTTAATTTTCTGATAGGACTAAAAATTAACAAGTTAAAAATCTTATTAATGGGAACTTATTCGTATTTAGTAATACCTACTGCTTGTTTCACAGTTGGGAGGTAATTTTTCAACAGCTTTTGCCTTTAATTTTCCTATAAATACGTTTGAATAGATAAACTAACTTAACTGACAAAAACTTTTTTATATAAAATTAATTTATAATTATAAGAATCTTGAGAGACTATGTTTTGGCCGTCATCTTTTCGAGAATAATTTAATAATTCTCTCTATACTTCAAGGAAAAAATCATGGAGTGCTTCATTGTTGATTAAATTGTATAATGAATCACTCTTTCTGCATCACATTATGTATTTTAATCTTAAAAATAATTTAATAAATATTTTATAAACTTAAATAATCATTTGCTATATAATTTTTGTGTTTGACTGTCTCTATTTTACTAAATATCCTTGAAAACGTGTCAATCAGCAGTAGCTATAAAATGTAAATATCAATTACACATATTCTCCTGGGGCAATGAATCTAAATGTAAATATTATTAGTGAATGGAGAATATATTAGCAAGTTCATCAAAAACAATATCATTTATTTTTATTTGAGCTTTTATTTATAAGATTAGGTCTTTAGTTTTTATTGTGGTCAAGATTATTATTCCTAGATTTAATAAAAATAATATAATTTATAGGAAATATTAAACTTAAATGTAAATTTATCATAGAGTTAATATCAAAGTAGCATCCTAGCACTCATCAAGCAAAATCAATATAATTTGTGGTACAACCATCATCCTCTAAAGCTATTCTTGTTATTGTTATTATTGTTGTTGTTAGTGTTATTCCTTTGATTATTTGACTAAAAGATGCTGGCAGGTTTACTCCAATTCTCAGTTTTACCTGCTGAATGATTGTTGTCTGTATCATCGTTATCCCAGTTATTTCTGTTACCGTTTTTATCAAATTTCCAGTTATTCTATCACTCATTATTATCATCATCATAGCTACTCTAATAAACTATAATTATCAATATCATCTCTTCATGCTGAACTACCATTTGCTCATTTAAAGACAGATATAATCAATATCAGCTCCACAGTTCATACTATCAGCACTGTAGTAAGTTGCAGGAGTAAAATCTTTAGAGACCCCTATTATTCTTCTTGTTGCTGTTGTACCCATTATTACTTCCACAGTAGTCAATGTCATTATTGCAGTGATGATTATTTATGATATCATAATAATTTATTTGACATTTCCTCTACCAGTACCGCTTTACTTATGCTAAGAATGTCAAGATTTAATAATCTAAATAGTTAATTGAAGCAAATCTTATAATGAATTTACTATTTCTTCTATCGGAATGATCAGCATAATTATTTTAGTGTAAAGTAATATTAAGTACAATTCTCTTGGTTTAACATATATAAATATAAATAAATGAATTGTTACTTACTTTTGATAAATCCTTAATCATTTTTTACTATGAAATATATCTCAAAATTTACTTTTGTTTTTTAAAATATCAACGCTAGATAAGCAACATATGAGGAATTCCATTTGCATCTACAATCTTCTAATTTAGAACTTTCTCAAGATCTTCTGAGTTATTAAAATATAGATATTTCTAGTTTTAAGAAGCATTTCTCACGTTATCTAAGAAATGATGAATCACTCTACGATTTTATTAGAAATTCTTAGAGATTTTAACTCTGATTTATAAATTTAAAATGCCATTTTTATAGTAATATACCACTTTATCATGCTTAAGAATACCAATATAGGCGATGCTAATGAAGATAAGTCATTTATATTGGTTAAGTCAAACTGATGTTAGTTACTCTTATTAAAGAAGGTCTAAAAATATATTCTTAATAATCCTAGTTAGTGATATTCTTAAACTTGTGACGAGCTATTTATATATATATGATATCCTACTTTACTTTCCAGATCTCTCTTCCTGCAGTTAAGTGTTTCTCCAAATCCCTATTCATTTTGCGTCTTCAATTCTTGAATTCTACCACTAATAAAACTATCTCACGAACTTGTCATCAGTCTAAATCATTTTTCTAGATTGTAGCATTTCATTATTAAAATGCTATAAAGTAAGCATGTTTTATTAATCACTCTGTCTTCGCTCTATATTATACAATTTCTAATCAAGCACAGTCAGTTTATAAATGTTAAAGAGAATATATACTGGCGCATCTAGTATTTGAATGATATTTTAGTTTCAAAATTTTAATAGAATAGATCACCTGCTTTGCAATATTGTGAACAGAAATATCGAATAAGAATGATTTGTAGTTTTTTATAAAATTTATAGCCTTCAATTCTAAATTATTCCTTTCATATCTAGCCAATTTAAACTCTATTTCATTAAAGCACCGAGAAGAGATCAAATGCAGACAGACAATGTACTTTGAGTTGTGTAAGTCACTTCTAAAAAGAAATTAAATTAAAATCTTTATAATTAAATTTAAAGTCATTAATGAACAACGAGGCTTTTCGATGTGAAATGCATGACATAAAGCTTAAATTGTAAAGCATTTAATATTAAAAAATCATAAAATCAAACAAGTTTTGAACAGCTATGAAATATTAACTAATTATTAATTAAAAAGTATTGAATATCCTATAGATTAAAATCACTAAATTAAATAATTTTAAAAAAATTAAAAAAATATTGGAGTAAATTGACTATAATAATGGAACATACATAATTTTATTAATGTTTCTATTAAAAAAAAAAAGATAAATCTAACATTTTGAACTTGTTTCAACTATATTAAAAATGTTATAATGAATATATATATAAAATAAAAATATGTAGGAAATATAAAAAACAAAAATATATATTGCTTAAAAAACAGAAAATAATATGATATAATAAATTAATTATAAATATATTTTATAGCAAATTAATCTTTGCTAAGAATTAAAAGATATATAAAGCAAATTTTAATAGTTAGAAAATTGAATAATATTTTAAGTTTTAAAATTCGCTATATAGATTAACATAAAACATAAAAAGTGGAGATTTGAAAAATCAGTTAATAAAATTATAAAAATAATAAACAAATAAAAAAAGAATTATTAAAAAATAAAGAAACGAAAATAAATTAATATTAAATTAATGAAAAAATATTAATCAAAACTTTGAAAAAATAATTGGACATTTATAATGATTTTTGGAAATTTCAAACTTCCATATCTATGGTATATTTGTAAGAATAAATCTTTTGATATTGAAATCGAACTATTTGCCCCTCACATGACCCTAGGTGTTGAAGACTTTTTATTTTTATAATTTTTGAAAATAGTTATGTTCCTCCATTAAAAATTATTAAATAAGGAATTAACTTGTGAGATGACCGAAAAGTCTCAAGAGCAATACTAAAAATTCCTCAAAGACCAGAGCTATTTTTAAAACCCGGAGTCTGAGTTCGAGATAACATATAACAAATATCTCCATGAAATTTACCAACTAGGGGCAGCTGACATCAGACCTGCGCCAAAAATGGAAAAGAACTCTATAACAGAGCGAAAGCGAAAAATTAGAAGCTAGAGCGCTCCTCCGAGAATGGATCCTAAGTCCAGAAATTGCCTCTCATTGGGAAACTATTGTAATCCCATTACAAAGAGACAAGAAAAGTAAAAAGCCTGTACACACGCTGAGTTAGACGACGAGCCCGAATCAGACTCTGAATCAGGTCAGTGGTAAGATGTAATAGACTACGACTCCTTCGGTGAAGACGACTAAGAGGACGACCTAGACTTCGTAGAAGAATACTACGGAAACAGAAAACAAAAAGTACCACTTCACCTTTATAAATAGCTCACAATGAAACCAGTAGGCAAAAATAAGAATTTGAGAGAGAGAATAATTTCAGCACTGCACTAGTAGACACTAAGACTTCTTTGATAAGAAACAAACTTATGTGCCATTCTAGAAAACTCCTTACACAAAAAGATTTTTCAACTCAAGAAAATAACAGGCCTTCAACTCCCATATTGAATAGGTAAGAGACCTCAAGTCGGACCCACTACCTAGACAAGATCAAATCCTCTAGTAAATAGAGGAAACACCACCTAAGTCATAATAACAGTCTAATAACGACTCAAACTTATATATTGATCTCACACCAAACCTAAAAGATCAAGGGTAACAAGACTTAAAACTAGAATAGGACCTTCAAACCAGCTTACCAACAACACCATCTTTTTCTATACTAGATAGGGAAGATTCTTCACACTTCTCACTACTAGATAGTATGACTCAAAATACGTCACACATCGGTGCATCTGATCAGATACTGACCAGAACCAAATTTCCGATTAACATCCCAACCATTATTAAATAGTAGCCTTACAAATTTATCATAGACTACTATATAATAACCACTAGATAATACAACTATGGGACAAGAACCTCATGAGTCTTGACAAGCTTATAACAATATTAAGTCAACAACACAACAAACTAGACTTAAATGATTTAAATAAGCAAGATGAAGATAATCTCCATGCACTTTATTCCACCTGGAAAAGAGTAAAGTTTAAAAAATCTAGAGAGATAAAGACATTGAGTAAGAGCTAAGAAGAGAAAGGAACACCTATTACTTTAGGTAACTTCACAGAAACCTAAGAAAAGAACTAATTGAAAATAGAGATCTCAGAAAAGGAAAAATCAAACCAAAGGACATAATCAGAAAAAGAGACATATGGAAAACCCACAGAATCAGAGGAGTTGAATTCACGGAGTTTCAAAAAGACATTAGAATTTGACTAATGATCTAAAACCTAACTATTAAAAGGGCTTGACCCTTATATATACTTAAACATGCTATTGATCGGGAGTCCCCAGAGACCTCAATGAGACAACATTATTATTATTATTATTATTCACCTAGCCCTGATTCTCCAAAAATATTTGTGAAAATTCATATATAAAAAATATTAAACGTTTTTAAACTTATCTTACACAGAATACATAGACTTTTCAGGGACGTGATTTGACTTATTAAATATAATTCAATAAATTATTTAATTTTATAATAAACTGATAAGGATTTATTGCATAAATCATTAAAGATATTTATTAATATTTTTATAATGATTTTTGGAAATTTCAAACTTCCATATCTATGGTATATTTTTAAGAATAAATCTTTTGATATTGAAATCGAACTATTTGCCCCTCACATGACCCTAGGTGTTGAAGACTTTTTATTTTTATAATTTTTGAAAATATATTATTTTCCTAGCCTTAAAAATTATTAAATAAGGAATTAACTTGTGAGATGACTGAAATATCTCACGAGCGATACCAAAAATTCCTAAAAGACCAGGGTTATTTTGAAAACCCGGCTACAGAGTATGAGATGAATTATAATGAATATCTCTTTAAAATATACTAACTAGGTGCAGCTAATGATAGAGTTCCACTTAAAAGAGAAAGTACACTCTGTAAACCATTGAGCGCTCAAGAAAAGTTTGAAGAAAGAGCGCTCCTCCGAGACTGGATCCTAAGTCCATCAATGGCCTCACACTGGGAAAACATGGAAACCCCATCCCATGATAACACTGGTAACAAACGCAAAATAAATGCTTATGCCAAAAGAGACTTTTACTATGAAACTGACTCAGAATCAGGACAGTGGTAAGATGAAATCGACTACGACTCTTTCGGTGAAGACGACTAAGAGGACGACCTAGACTTCGTAGAAGAATACTACGGAAACAGAAAACAAAAAGTACCACTTCACCTTTATAAATAGCTCACAATGAAACCAGTCAGGCAAAAATAAGAATTTGAGAGAGAGAATAATTTCAGCACTGCACTAGTAGACACTAAGACTTCTTTGATAAGAAACAAACTTATGTGCCATTCTAGAAAACTCCTTACACAAAAAGATTTTTCAACTCAAGAAAATAACAGGCCTTCAACTCCCATATTGAATAGGTAAGAGACCTCAAGTCGGACCCACTACCTAGACAAGATCAAATCCTCTAGTAAATAGAGGAAACACCACCTAAGTCATAATAACAGTCTAATAACGACTCAAACTTATATATTGATCTCACACCAAACCTAAAAGATCAAGGGTAACAAGACTTAAAACTAGAATAGGACCTTCAAACCAGCTTACCAACAACACCATCTTTTTCTATACTAGATAGGGAAGATTCTTCACACTTCTCACTACTAGATAGTATGACTCAAAATACGTCACACATCGGTGCATCTGATCAGATACTGACCAGAACCAAATTTCCGATTAACATCCCAACCATTATTAAATAGTAGCCTTACAAATTTATCATAGACTACTATATAATAACCACTAGATAATACAACTATGGGACAAGAACCTCATGAGTCTTGACAAGCTTATAACAATATTAAGTCAACAACACAACAAACTAGACTTAAATGATTTAAATAAGCAAGATGAAGATAATCTCCATGCACTTTATTCCACCTGGAAAAGAGTAAAGTTTAAAAAATCTAGAGAGATAAAGACATTGAGTAAGAGCTAAGAAGAGAAAGGAACACCTATTACTTTAGGTAACTTCACAGAAACCTAAGAAAAGAACTAATTGAAAATAGAGATCTCAGAAAAGGAAAAATCAAACCAAAGGACATAATCAGAAAAAGAGACATATGGAAAACCCACAGAATCAGAGGAGTTGAATTCACGGAGTTTCAAAAAGACATTAGAATTTGACTAATGATCAAAACAATATTAAAAGGATTGACCACTATAAATACTAAACTGTATTGATCGAGCCCGGACCTCAATGAGACAACATAATTTATTATTATTATTCACCTAGCCCTGATTCTCCAAAAATATTTGTGAAAATCATATAAAAATAAATAACTTAACTTTAAACTTATCTTACACAGAATACATAGACTTTTCAGGGACGTGATTTGACTTATTAAATATAATTCAATAAATTATTTAATTTTATAATAAACTGATAAGGATTTATTGCATAAATCATTAAAGATATTTATTAATATTTTTATAATGATTTTTGGAAATTTCAAACTTCCATATCTATGGTATATTTTTAAGAATAAATCTTTTGATATTGAAATCGAACTATTTGCCCCTCACATGACCCTAGGTGTTGAAGACTTTTTATTTTTATAATTTTTGAAAATATATACTCTACCTCAAAAATTATTAAATAAGGAATTACTTGTGAGATGACCGAAATATCTCACGAGCGATACGAAAAATTCCTCAAAGACCAGGGTTTCTTCTAAAACCCGTGGTCAGAGTTCGAGATAACATATAATAAATATCTCCACGAAATTTAGCAATTAGGAGCAGCTGAGGTCAGAGCTGAACCTAAAAAGGAAAGAGCTCTATGTAAACCACAGAGCGAAAAAGAAAAGTTAGAAGAAAGAGCGCTCCTCCGTGACTGGATACTAAGTCCAGAAATGGCCTCTCACTGGGAAAGCATTAAAATCCCACCACAAAGAGACAGGAAAAAACAAAAAGCCTACACATACTATGAGTAGGACGACGAGTTCGAATCTGACTCAGACTCATGTCAGTGGTAAGATGAAATAGACTATAACTCCTTTGGTGAAGACGACTAAGAGGACGACCTAGACTTCGTAGAAGAATACTACAGAAACAGAAAACAAAAAATACCACCATACCTTCAAAAACAACTTGCAATGAAATCAGGCAAAAATAAGAATTTGAGAGAGAGAATAATTTCAGCACTGCACTAGTAGACACTAAGACTTCTTTGATAAGAAACAAACTTATGTGCCATTCTAGAAAACTCCTTACACAAAAAGATTTTTCAACTCAAGAAAATAACAGGCCTTCAACTCCCATATTGAATAGGTAAGAGACCTCAAGTCGGACCCACTACCTAGACAAGATCAAATCCTCTAGTAAATAGAGGAAACACCACCTAAGTCATAATAACAGTCTAATAACGACTCAAACTTATATATTGATCTCACACCAAACCTAAAAGATCAAGGGTAACAAGACTTAAAACTAGAATAGGACCTTCAAACCAGCTTACCAACAACACCATCTTTTTCTATACTAGATAGGGAAGATTCTTCACACTTCTCACTACTAGATAGTATGACTCAAAATACGTCACACATCGGTGCATCTGATCAGATACTGACCAGAACCAAATTTCCGATTAACATCCCAACCATTATTAAATAGTAGCCTTACAAATTTATCATAGACTACTATATAATAACCACTAGATAATACAACTATGGGACAAGAACCTCATGAGTCTTGACAAGCTTATAACAATATTAAGTCAACAACACAACAAACTAGACTTAAATGATTTAAATAAGCAAGATGAAGATAATCTCCATGCACTTTATTCCACCTGGAAAAGAGTAAAGTTTAAAAAATCTAGAGAGATAAAGACATTGAGTAAGAGCTAAGAAGAGAAAGGAACACCTATTACTTTAGGTAACTTCACAGAAACCTAAGAAAAGAACTAATTGAAAATAGAGATCTCAGAAAAGGAAAAATCAAACCAAAGGACATAATCAGAAAAAGAGACATATGGAAAACCCACAGAATCAGAGGAGTTGAATTCACGGAGTTTCAAAAAGACATTAGAATTTGACTAATGATCTAAAACCTAACTATTAAAAGGGCTTGACCCTTATATATACTTAAACATGCTATTGATCGGGAGTCCCCAGAGACCTCAATGAGACAACATTATTATTATTATTATTATTCACCTAGCCCTGATTCTCCAAAAATATTTGTGAAAATTCATATATAATATTAAATTACTTAAACTTTTTAAACTTATCTTACACAGAATACATAGACTTTTCAGGGACGTGATTTGACTTATTAAATATAATTCAATAAATTATTTAATTTTATAATAAACTGATAAGGATTTATTGCATAAATCATTAAAGATATTTATTAATATTTTTATAATGATTTTTGGAAATTTCAAACTTCCATATCTATGGTATATTTTTAAGAATAAATCTTTTGATATTGAAATCGAACTATTTGCCCCTCACATGACCCTAGGTGTTGAAGACTTTTTATTTTTATAATTTTTGAAAATATATTATTTTCCTAGCCTTAAAAATTATTTAATAAGGAATTAACTTGTGAGATGACGGAAAAGTCTCACGAGCAATACTAAAAATTCCTCAAAGACCAGGGTTATTTTTAAAACCCGGGGTCAGAGTTTGAGATAACATATAGCAAATATCTCCATGAAATTTACCAACAACTGGGGGCAGCTGAAATCAGACCTGCACCAAAAAGGGAAAGAACTCTACTAAAAGAACAGAGCGAAAGCGAAAAATTACAAGCTAGAGCGCTCATCCGAGACTGGATCCTAAGTCCAGAAATTGCCTCTCATTGGGAAACTATTGTAATCCCATTACAAAGAGACAAGAAAAGTAAAAAGCCTGTACACACGCTGAGTTAGACGACGAGCCCGAATCAGACTCTGAATCAGGTCAGTGGTAAGATGTAATAGACTACGACTCCTTCGGTGAAGACGACTAAGAGGACGACCTAGACTTCGTAGAAGAATACTACGGAAACAGAAAACAAAAAGTACCACTTCACCTTTATAAATAGCTCACAATGAAACCAGTCAGGCAAAAATAAGAATTTGAGAGAGAGAATAATTTCAGCACTGCACTAGTAGACACTAAGACTTCTTTGATAAGAAACAAACTTATGTGCCATTCTAGAAAACTCCTTACACAAAAAGATTTTTCAACTCAAGAAAATAACAGGCCTTCAACTCCCATATTGAATAGGTAAGAGACCTCAAGTCGGACCCACTACCTAGACAAGATCAAATCCTCTAGTAAATAGAGGAAACACCACCTAAGTCATAATAACAGTCTAATAACGACTCAAACTTATATATTGATCTCACACCAAACCTAAAAGATCAAGGGTAACAAGACTTAAAACTAGAATAGGACCTTCAAACCAGCTTACCAACAACACCATCTTTTTCTATACTAGATAGGGAAGATTCTTCACACTTCTCACTACTAGATAGTATGACTCAAAATACGTCACACATCGGTGCATCTGATCAGATACTGACCAGAACCAAATTTCCGATTAACATCCCAACCATTATTAAATAGTAGCCTTACAAATTTATCATAGACTACTATATAATAACCACTAGATAATACAACTATGGGACAAGAACCTCATGAGTCTTGACAAGCTTATAACAATATTAAGTCAACAACACAACAAACTAGACTTAAATGATTTAAATAAGCAAGATGAAGATAATCTCCATGCACTTTATTCCACCTGGAAAAGAGTAAAGTTTAAAAAATCTAGAGAGATAAAGACATTGAGTAAGAGCTAAGAAGAGAAAGGAACACCTATTACTTTAGGTAACTTCACAGAAACCTAAGAAAAGAACTAATTGAAAATAGAGATCTCAGAAAAGGAAAAATCAAACCAAAGGACATAATCAGAAAAAGAGACATATGGAAAACCCACAGAATCAGAGGAGTTGAATTCACGGAGTTTCAAAAAGACATTAGAATTTGACTAATGATCTAAAACCTAACTATTAAAAGGGCTTGACCCTTATATAACTAAACATGCTATTCTTCGGGTATCCGAGACTCTCAATGAGACACTTATTCATTATATATATATCCACTAGCCCTTGATTCTCCAAAATATTTGGTGAAAATACCTATATAAATTAATTACTTTAAATTTTTTAAACTTATCTTACACAGAATACATAGACTTTTCAGGGACGTGATTTGACTTATTAAATATAATTCAATAAATTATTTAATTTTATAATAAACTGATAAGGATTTATTGCATAAATCATTAAAGATATTTATTAATATTTTTATAATGATTTTTGGAAATTTCAAACTTCCATATCTATGGTATATTTTTAAGAATAAATCTTTTGATATTGAAATCGAACTATTTGCCCCTCACATGACCCTAGGTGTTGAAGACTTTTTATTTTTATAATTTTTGAAAATATATTATTTTCCTAGCCTTAAAAATTATTTAATAAGGAATTAACTTGTGAGATGACCGAAATATCTACGCGATACGAAAATTCCTCAAGACAGGTATTTTCTAAAACCGCGGATCAGATTCGAATAACATATAAAAATAATATCTCCACGAAATTTTACCAATTAGGAGCAGCTGAGGTCAGACATGAACTTAAAAAGGAAAGAACTATATGTAATTAACAGAGCGAGCAAGAAAAGCTAGCTAGAAGCTAGAGCGCTCCTCCGTGAATCCTAAGTCCAGAAATTGCCTCTCATTGGGAAACTATTGTAATCCCATTACAAAGAGACAAGAAAAGTAAAAAGCCTGTACACACGCTGAGTTAGACGACGAGCCCGAATCAGACTCTGAATCAGGTCAGTGGTAAGATGTAATAGACTACGACTCCTTCGGTGAAGACGACTAAGAGGACGACCTAGACTTCGTAGAAGAATACTACGGAAACAGAAAACAAAAAGTACCACTTCACCTTTATAAATAGCTCACAATGAAACCAGTCAGGCAAAATAAGAATTTGAGAGAGAGAATAATTTCAGCACTGCACTAGTAGACACTAAGACTTCTTTGATAAGAAACAAACTTATGTGCCATTCTAGAAAACTCCTTACACAAAAAGATTTTTCAACTCAAGAAAATAACAGGCCTTCAACTCCCATATTGAATAGGTAAGAGACCTCAAGTCGGACCCACTACCTAGACAAGATCAAATCCTCTAGTAAATAGAGGAAACACCACCTAAGTCATAATAACAGTCTAATAACGACTCAAACTTATATATTGATCTCACACCAAACCTAAAAGATCAAGGGTAACAAGACTTAAAACTAGAATAGGACCTTCAAACCAGCTTACCAACAACACCATCTTTTTCTATACTAGATAGGGAAGATTCTTCACACTTCTCACTACTAGATAGTATGACTCAAAATACGTCACACATCGGTGCATCTGATCAGATACTGACCAGAACCAAATTTCCGATTAACATCCCAACCATTATTAAATAGTAGCCTTACAAATTTATCATAGACTACTATATAATAACCACTAGATAATACAACTATGGGACAAGAACCTCATGAGTCTTGACAAGCTTATAACAATATTAAGTCAACAACACAACAAACTAGACTTAAATGATTTAAATAAGCAAGATGAAGATAATCTCCATGCACTTTATTCCACCTGGAAAAGAGTAAAGTTTAAAAAATCTAGAGAGATAAAGACATTGAGTAAGAGCTAAGAAGAGAAAGGAACACCTATTACTTTAGGTAACTTCACAGAAACCTAAGAAAAGAACTAATTGAAAATAGAGATCTCAGAAAAGGAAAAATCAAACCAAAGGACATAATCAGAAAAAGAGACATATGGAAAACCCACAGAATCAGAGGAGTTGAATTCACGGAGTTTCAAAAAGACATTAGAATTTGACTAATGATCTAAAACCTAACTATTAAAAGGGCTTGACCCTTATATATACTCTAA
>ARYC01006098.1:0-43198 GCA_000711775.1 Oxytricha trifallax
GGAATTTTCGATAAAATATTTTATTTTTTTTAAAATTCCCAAAATCCCTATTTTCATGTCACTGGGGATTAAATTGGATAGAGATTCAAACATTGCCAATGGCATCAGTTGCACTAATAGAAATGTTATTCACGACGTGAAATAATCGAAGGTAATACTTGGAATCAAAATGTCAGATGGGAAGGTGGCCAGCCACGTACTTGAAAATTCCCTTATATAATAAAAATTTCATGCTTTCTAGTCAAAGTTAAACTGCCCTTATCGAGGTCACATATTCCTCTGCTATCATTTCTATTGCTTTCCCACGTTGTTAGAATCCTTTTCCATACATTTCTAGATATCGTGGCTCTCTAAACTCCAATAGAATGAGGAAATATGGTCAATTTTGGGAAGTAGTTTTTGGTCTTTTTTGTGACAAATTTGATAAATATAGGAATTTTCCATAAAATATTTTATTTTTTTTTAAAATCCCCAAAATCCCTATTTTCATGTCACTGGGGATTTAATTGGATAGAGATTCAAACATAGTCAAAAGCATCATTTTCACTACTAGAAATGTTATTCACGACGTGAAATAATCGGAGTTAATACTTGGAATCAATATGTCATATGGGAAGGTGGCCAGCACGTACTTTAAAATTCCCTCTTATAATAAAAATTTCATGCTTTTCTAGTCAAAGTTAAACTGCCCTTATCGAGGTCACATTATCCCCTGCTATCATTTCTATTGCTTTCCCACGTTGTTAGAATCCTTTTCCATACATTTCTAGATATCGTGGCTCTCTAAACTCCAATAGAATATGGAAATATGGTCAATTTTGAGAAGTAGTTTTTAGCCTTTCTTGAGTAAATTTTGATAAATTTTGGAATTTTCGATAAAATATTTTATTTTTTTTTTAAATTCACAAAAATCCCTATTTTCATGTCACTGGGTATTAAATTGGATAGAGATTCAAACAAGGTCAATGGCATCATTTTCACTACTGGAAATGTTATTCACGACGTGATATACTTGAAAGTAATACTTGGAATCAAAATGTCATATGGGAAAGTGGCCAGCCACGTACTTGAAAATTCCCTCTTATAATAAAAATTTCATGCTTTTCTAGTCAAAGTTAAACTACCCTTTTCGAGGTCACAGAAATCTCTGCATTCATTTCTATTGCTTTTCCACATTGTTAGAATCCTTTTCCATACATTTCTAGATATCGTGGCTCTCTAAACTCCAATAGAATGAGGAAATATGGTCGATTTTCGAAAGTAGTTTTTAGCCTTTTTCGAGTCACTTTTGATAAATTTTGGAATTTTCGAAAAAAAATTTTATTTTTTTTTAAAATCTCCAAAACCCTATTTTTATGGGTCCAAGGATTAAATTGGTTGGAGATTCAAAAATGGTCAATGGAATCAGTTTCACTACTAGAAATGTTATACACGACGTGAAATAATCAAAGGTAATCCTTGGAATCGAAATGTCATATGGGAAGGTGGCCAGCCACGTACTTTAAAATTCCCTCTTATAATAAAAATTTCATGCTTTTCTAGTCAAAGTTAAACTGCCCTTATCGAGGTCACATTATCCCCTGCTATCATTTCTATTGCTTTCCCACGTTGTCAGAATCCTTTTCCATACATTTCTAGATATCGTGGCTCTCTAAACACCAATAGAATGAGAATATATAGTCGATTTTCGAAAGTAGTTTTTAGCCTTTTTTGAGTAAATTTTAATAAATTTAGGAATTTTCGATAAAATATTTTATTTTTTTTAAAATTCCCAAAATCCCTATTTTCATGTCACTGGGGATTTAATTGGATAGAGATTCAAACATAGTCAAAAGCATCATTTTCACTACTAGAAATGTTATTCACGACGTGAAATAATCGAAGGTAATACTTGGAATCAAAATGTCAGATGGGAAGGTGGCCAGCCACGTACTTGAAAATTCCCTCTTATAATAAAAATTTCATGCTTTTCTAGTCAAAGTTAAACTGCCCTTATCGAGGTCACATTATCCCCTGCTATCATTTCTATTGCTTTCCCACGTTGTCAGAATCCTTTTTCATACATATCTAGATATCATGGCTCTCTAAACTTAAATAGAATGAGGAAATATGGTCAGTTTTGGAAAGTAGTTTTTGAGCGAGTTTTGAGAGAATTTTGATAAATTTTGCAATTATCGATAAAATAATTTATTTTTTTCTAAATCTCCAAAATCCCAATTTTCATGTCACTAAGGATTAAAATTGATGGAGATTCAAACATGGTCAATAGCTACAGTGTCACTACTAGAAATGTTATTCACGACGTGAAATAATCGAAGGTTATACCTGGAATCGAAATGACATATGGGAAGGTGGCCAGCCACGTACTTTAAAATTCCCTCTTATAATAAAAATTTCATGCTTTTCTAGTCAAAGTTAAACTGCCCTTATCGAGGTCACATTATCCCCTGCTATCATTTCTATTGCTTTCCCACGTTGCTAGAATCCTTATCCATACATTTTAGATATCATGGCTCTCTAAGCTCCAATAGAATGATGAAATATGGTCAATTTTTGGAAGTAGTTTTTAGCTTTTATAAGACTTTTTTGATAAGTTTTGGAATTTTCGATAAAATTTTTTATTTTTTTTTAAATTCCCTAAAATCCCTATTTTCATGTCACTGGGGATAAAATTGGATAGAGATTTAAACATGGTCAATTGCATCAGTTGCACTACTAGAAATGTTATTCACGACGTGAAATAATTGAAGGTAATACTTGGAATCAAAATGTCATATGGGAAGGTGGCCAGCCACGTACTTGAAAATTCCCTCATATTATAAAAATTTCATGCTTTTCTAGTCAAAGTTAAACTGCCCTTATCGAGGTCACATAATCCTCTGCTATCATTTCTATTGCTTTCCCACGTTGTCAGAATCCTTTTCCATACATTTCTAGATATCGTGGCTCTCTAAACACCAATAGAATGAGAATATATAGTCGATTTTCGAAAGTAGTTTTTAGCCTTTTTTGAGTAAATTTTAATAAATTTAGGAATTTTCGATAAAATATTTTATTTTTTTTAAAATTCCCAAAATCCCTATTTTCATGTCACTGGGGATTTAATTGGATAGAGATTCAAACATAGTCAAAAGCATCATTTTCACTACTAGAAATGTTATTCACGACGTGAAATAATCGAAGGTAATACTTGGAATCAAAATGTCAGATGGGAAGGTGGCCAGCCACGTACTTGAAAATTCCCTCTTATAATAAAAATTTCATGCTTTTCTAGTCAAAGTTAAACTGCCCTTATCGAGGTCACATTATCCCCTGCTATCATTTCTATTGCTTTCCCACGTTGTCAGAATCCTTTTCCATACATTTCTAGATATCGTGGCTCTCTAAACACCAATAGAATGAGAATATATAGTCGATTTTCGAAAGTAGTTTTTAGCCTTTTTTGAGTAAATTTTAATAAATTTAGGAATTTTCGATAAAATATTTTATTTTTTTTAAAATTCCCAAAATCCCTATTTTCATGTCACTGGGGATTTAATTGGATAGAGATTCAAACATAGTCAAAAGCATCATTTTCACTACTAGAAATGTTATTCACGACGTGAAATAATCGAAGGTAATACTTGGAATCAAAATGTCAGATGGGAAGGTGGCCAGCCACGTACTTTAAAATTCCCTCTTATAATAAAAATTTCATGCTTTTCTAGTCAAAGTTAAACTGCCCTTATCGAGGTCACATTATCCCCTGCTATCATTTCTATTGCTTTCCCACGTTGTCAGAATCCTTTTCCATACATTTCTAGATATCGTGGCTCTCTAAACACCAATAGAATGAGAATATATAGTCGATTTTCGAAAGTAGTTTTTAGCCTTTTTTGAGTAAATTTTAATAAATTTAGGAATTTTCGATAAAATATTTTATTTTTTTTAAAATTCCCAAAATCCCTATTTTCATGTCACTGGGGATTTAATTGGATAGAGATTCAAACATAGTCAAAAGCATCATTTTCACTACTAGAAATGTTATTCACGACGTGAAATAATCGAAGGTAATACTTGGAATCAAAATGTCAGATGGGAAGGTGGCCAGCCACGTACTTGAAAATTCCCTCTTATAATAAAAATTTCATGCTTTTCTAGTCAAAGTTAAACTGCCCTTATCGAGGTCACATTATCCCCTGCTATCATTTCTATTGCATTCACACGCTGTAAGAATCCTTTTCCATACATATCTAGATATCATGGCTCTCTAAACACAAATAGAATGAGAAAATATAGTCAATTTTCGAAAGTAGTTTTTAGCCAGTTTTGAGAAAATTTTAATAAATTTAGCAATTATCGATAAAATAATTTATTTTTTTCAAAATCCCCAAAATCCCAATTTTCATGTCACTAAGGATTAAAATGGATAGAGATTCAAACATAGTCAAAAGCAACAGTGTCACTACTAGAAATGTTATTCACGACGTGAAATAATCGAAGGTAATACCTGGAATCAAAATGACAGATGGGAAGGTGGCCAGCCACGTACTTTAAAATTCCCTCTTATAATAAAAATTTCATGCTTTTCTAGTCAAAGTTAAACTGCCCTTATCGAGGTCACATTATCCCCTGCTATCATTTCTATTGCTTTCCCACGTTGTCAGAATCCTTATCCATACATTTTAGATATCATGGCTCTCTAAACACCAATAGAATGAGAAATATAGTCAATTTTCGAAAGTAGTTTTTAGCTTTTATAAGAAAATTTTAATAAATTTAGGAATTTTCGATAAAATATTTTATTTTTTTTAAAATTCCCAAAATCCCTATTTTCATGTCACTGGGGATAAAATTGGATAGAGATTCAAACATAGTCAAAAGCATCAGTTGCACTACTAGAAATGTTATTCACGACGTGAAATAATCGAAGGTAATACTTGGAATCAAAATGTCAGATGGGAAGGTGGCCAGCCACGTACTTGAAAATTCCCTCATATAATAAAAATTTCATGCTTTTCTAGTCAAAGTTAAACTGCCCTTATCGAGGTCACATTATCCCCTGCTATCATTTCTATTGCTTTCCCACGTTGTCAGAATCCTTTTCCATACATTTCTAGATATCGTGGCTCTCTAAACACCAATAGAATGAGAATATATAGTCGATTTTCGAAAGTAGTTTTTAGCCTTTTTTGAGTAAATTTTAATAAATTTAGGAATTTTCGATAAAATATTTTATTTTTTTTAAAATTCCCAAAATCCCTATTTTCATGTCACTGGGGATTTAATTGGATAGAGATTCAAACATAGTCAAAAGCATCATTTTCACTACTAGAAATGTTATTCACGACGTGAAATAATCGAAGGTAATACTTGGAATCAAATGACAGATGGGAAGGTGGCCAGCCACGTACTTGAAAATTCCCTCTTATAATAAAAATTTCATGCTTTTCTAGTCAAAGTTAAACTGCCCTTATCGAGGTCACATTATCCCCTGCTATCATTTCTATTGCTTTCCCACGTTGTCAGAATCCTTTTCCATACATTTCTAGATATCGTGGCTCTCTAAACACCAATAGAATGAGAATATATAGTCGATTTTCGAAAGTAGTTTTTAGCCTTTTTTGAGTAAATTTTAATAAATTTAGGAATTTTCGATAAAATATTTTATTTTTTTTAAAATTCCCAAAATCCCTATTTTCATGTCACTGGGGATTTAATTGGATAGAGATTCAAACATAGTCAAAAGCATCATTTTCACTACTAGAAATGTTATTCACGACGTGAAATAATCGAAGGTAATACTTGGAATCAAAATGTCAGATGGGAAGGTGGCCAGCCACGTACTTGAAAATTCCCTCTTATAATAAAAATTTCATGCTTTTCTAGTCAAAGTTAAACTGCCCTTATCGAGGTCACATTATCCCCTGCTATCATTTCTATTGCTTTCCCACGTTGTCAGAATCCTTTTCCATACATTTCTAGATATCGTGGCTCTCTAAACACCAATAGAATGAGAATATATAGTCGATTTTCGAAAGTAGTTTTTAGCCTTTTTTGAGTAAATTTTAATAAATTTAGGAATTTTCGATAAAATATTTTATTTTTTTTAAAATTCCCAAAATCCCTATTTTCATGTCACTGGGGATTTAATTGGATAGAGATTCAAACATAGTCAAAAGCATCATTTTCACTACTAGAAATGTTATTCACGACGTGAAATAATCGAAGGTAATACTTGGAATCAAAATGTCAGATGGGAAGGTGGCCAGCCACGTACTTGAAAATTCCCTCTTATAATAAAAATTTCATGCTTTTCTAGTCAAAGTTAAACTGCCCTTATCGAGGTCACATTATCCCCTGCTATCATTTCTATTGCTTTCCCACGTTGTCAGAATCCTTTTCCATACATTTCTAGATATCGTGGCTCTCTAAACACCAATAGAATGAGAAAATATAGTCAATTTTCGAAAGTAGTTTTGAGCCAGTTTTGAGAAAATTTTAATAAATTTAGGAATTTTCGAAAAAATAATTTATTTTTTTCAAAATCCCCAAAATCCCAATTTTCATGTCACTAAGGATTAAAATGGATAGAGATTCAAACATAGTCAAAAGCAACAGTGTCACTACTAGAAATGTTATTCACGACGTGAAATAATCGAAGGTAATACCTGGAATCAAAATGACAGATGGGAAGGTGGCCAGCCACGTACTTGAAAATTCCCTCTTATAATAAAAATTTCATGCTTTTCTAGTCAAAGTTAAACTGCCCTTATCGAGGTCACATTATCCCCTGCTATCATTTCTATTGCTTTCCCACGTTGTCAGAATCCTTTTCCATACATTTCTAGATATCGTGGCTCTCTAAACACCAATAGAATGAGAATATATAGTCGATTTTCGAAAGTAGTTTTTAGCCTTTTTTGAGTAAATTTTAATAAATTTAGGAATTTTCGATAAAATATTTTATTTTTTTTAAAATTCCCAAAATCCCTATTTTCATGTCACTGGGGATTTAATTGGATAGAGATTCAAACATAGTCAAAAGCATCATTTTCACTACTAGAAATGTTATTCACGACGTGAAATAATCGAAGGTAATACTTGGAATCAAAATGTCAGATGGGAAGGTGGCCAGCCACGTACTTTAAAATTCCCTCTTATAATAAAAATTTCATGCTTTTCTAGTCAAAGTTAAACTGCCCTTATCGAGGTCACATTATCCCCTGCTATCATTTCTATTGCTTTCCCACGTTGTCAGAATCCTTTTCCATACATTTCTAGATATCGTGGCTCTCTAAACACCAATAGAATGAGAATATATAGTCGATTTTCGAAAGTAGTTTTTAGCCTTTTTTGAGTAAATTTTAATAAATTTAGGAATTTTCGATAAAATATTTTATTTTTTTTAAAATTCCCAAAATCCCTATTTTCATGTCACTGGGGATTTAATTGGATAGAGATTCAAACATAGTCAAAAGCATCATTTTCACTACTAGAAATGTTATTCACGACGTGAAATAATCGAAGGTAATACTTGGAATCAAAATGTCAGATGGGAAGGTGGCCAGCCACGTACTTGAAAATTCCCTCTTATAATAAAAATTTCATGCTTTTCTAGTCAAAGTTAAACTGCCCTTATCGAGGTCACATTATCCCCTGCTATCATTTCTATTGCTTTCCCACGTTGTCAGAATCCTTTTTCATACATATCTAGATATCATGGCTCTCTAAACTTAAATAGAATGAGGAAATATGGTCAGTTTTGGAAAGTAGTTTTTGAGCGAGTTTTGAGAGAATTTTGATAAATTTTGCAATTATCGATAAAATAATTTATTTTTTTCTAAATCTCCAAAATCCCAATTTTCATGTCACTAAGGATTAAAATTGATGGAGATTCAAACATGGTCAATAGCTACAGTGTCACTACTAGAAATGTTATTCACGACGTGAAATAATCGAAGGTTATACCTGGAATCGAAATTTAATATAGGTATGTGGTCAACCACGTACTTGCAAATTCCCTCTTATAATAAAAATTTCATGCTTTTCTAGTCAAAGTTAAACTGCCCTTATCGAGGTCACATTATCCCCTGCTATCATTTCTATTGCTTTCCCACGTTGTCAGAATCCTTTTCCATACATATCTAGATATCATGGCTCTCTAAACTCCAATAGAATGAGGAAATATGGTCAATTTTGGAAAGTAGTTTTTGAGCGAGTTTTGAGAGAATTTTGATAAATTTTGGAATTATCGATAAAATAATTTATTTTTTTCTAAATCTCCAAAATCCCTATTTTCATGTCACTGAGGATTAAAATTGATGGAGATTCAAACATGGTCAATAGCATCAGTGTCACTACTAGAAATGTTATTCACGACGTGAAATAATCGAAGGTAATACCTGGAATCGAAATGTCATATGGGAAGGTGGCCAGCCACGTACTTGCAAATTCCCTCTTATAATAAAAATTTCATGCTTTTCTAGTCAAAGTTAAACTGCCCTTATCGAGGTCACATTATCCCCTGCTATCATTTCTATTGCTTTCCCACGTTGTCAGAATCCTTTTCCATACATTTCTAGATATCGTGGCTCTCTAAACACCAATAGAATGAGAATATATAGTCGATTTTCGAAAGTAGTTTTTAGCCTTTTTTGAGTAAATTTTAATAAATTTAGGAATTTTCGATAAAATATTTTATTTTTTTTAAAATTCCCAAAATCCCTATTTTCATGTCACTGGGGATTTAATTGGATAGAGATTCAAACATAGTCAAAAGCATCATTTTCACTACTAGAAATGTTATTCACGACGTGAAATAATCGAAGGTAATACTTGGAATCAAAATGTCAGATGGGAAGGTGGCCAGCCACGTACTTGAAAATTCCCTCTTATAATAAAAATTTCATGCTTTTCTAGTCAAAGTTAAACTGCCCTTATCGAGGTCACATTATCCCCTGCTATCATTTCTATTGCTTTCCCACGTTGTCAGAATCCTTTTCCATACATTTCTAGATATCGTGGCTCTCTAAACACCAATAGAATGAGAATATATAGTCGATTTTCGAAAGTAGTTTTTAGCCTTTTTTGAGTAAATTTTAATAAATTTAGGAATTTTCGATAAAATATTTTATTTTTTTTAAAATTCCCAAAATCCCTATTTTCATGTCACTGGGGATTTAATTGGATAGAGATTCAAACATAGTCAAAAGCATCATTTTCACTACTAGAAATGTTATTCACGACGTGAAATAATCGAAGGTAATACTTGGAATCAAAATGTCAGATGGGAAGGTGGCCAGCCACGTACTTGAAAATTCCCTCTTATAATAAAAATTTCATGCTTTTCTAGTCAAAGTTAAACTGCCCTTATCGAGGTCACATTATCCCCTGCTATCATTTCTATTGCTTTCCCACGTTGTTAGAATCCTTTTCCATACATTTCTAGATATCGTGGCTCTCTAAACTCCAATAGAATGAGAATATATAGTCGATTTTCGAAAGTAGTTTTTAGCCTTTTTTGAGTAAATTTTGATAAATTTAGGAATTTTCGATAAAATATTTTATTTTTTTTAAAATCTCCAAAATCCCTATTTTCATGTCACTAAGGATTAAATTGGATGGAGATTCAAACATGGTCAATGGCATCAGTTTCACTACTAGAAATGTTATTCACGACGTGAAATAATCGAAGGTAATACCTGGAATCAAAATGTCATATGGGAAGGTGGCCAGCCACGTACTTGAAAATTCCCTTTTATAATAAAAATTTCATGCTTTTCTAGTCAAAGTTAAACTGCCCTTATCGAGGTCACATAATCCCCTGCTATCATTTCTATTGCTTTCCCACGTTGTTAGAATCCTTTTCCATACATTTCTAGATATCGTGGCTCTCTAAACTCCAATAGAATGAGAAAATATAGTCAATTTTCGAAAGTAGTTTTTAGCCTTTTTTGAGTAAATTTTAATAAATTTAGGAATTTTCGATAAAATATTTTATTTTTTTTAAAATTCCCAAAATCCCTATTTTCATGTCACTGGGGATTTAATTGGATAGAGATTCAAACATAGTCAAAAGCATCATTTTCACTACTAGAAATGTTATTCACGACGTGAAATAATCGAAGGTAATACTTGGAATCAAAATGTCATATGGGAAGGTGGCCAGCCACGTACTTGAAAATTCCCTCTTATAATAAAAATTTCATGCTTTTCTAGTCAAAGTTAAACTGCCCTTATCGAGGTCACATTATCCCCTGCTATCATTTCTATTGCTTTCCCACGTTGTCAGAATCCTTTTCCATACATTTCTAGATATCGTGGCTCTCTAAACACCAATAGAATGAGGAAATATGGTCAATTTTGGAAAGTAGTTTTTAGCCTTTTTTGAGTAAATTTTAATAAATTTTGGAATTTTCGATAAAATATTTTATTTTTTTTAAAATTCCCAAAATCCCTATTTTCATGTCACTGGGGATTTAATTGGATAGAGATTCAAACATAGTCAATAGCATCATTTTCACTACTAGAAATGTTATTCACGACGTGAAATAATCGAAGGTAATACTTGGAATCAAAATGTCATATGGGAAGGTGGCCAGCCACGTACTTGAAAATTCCCTCTTATAATAAAAATTTCATGCTTTTCTAGTCAAAGTTAAACTGCCCTTATCGAGGTCACATTATCCCCTGCTATCATTTCTATTGCTTTCCCACGTTGTCAGAATCCTTTTCCATACATTTCTAGATATCGTGGCTCTCTAAACACCAATAGAATGAGAATATATAGTCGATTTTCGAAAGTAGTTTTTAGCCTTTTTTGAGTAAATTTTAATAAATTTAGGAATTTTCGATAAAATATTTTATTTTTTTTAAAATTCCCAAAATCCCTATTTTCATGTCACTGGGGATTTAATTGGATAGAGATTCAAACATAGTCAAAAGCATCATTTTCACTACTAGAAATGTTATTCACGACGTGAAATAATCGAAGGTAATACTTGGAATCAAAATGTCAGATGGGAAGGTGGCCAGCCACGTACTTGAAAATTCCCTCTTATAATAAAAATTTCATGCTTTTCTAGTCAAAGTTAAACTGCCCTTATCGAGGTCACATTATCCCCTGCTATCATTTCTATTGCTTTCCCACGTTGTCAGAATCCTTTTCCATACATTTCTAGATATCGTGGCTCTCTAAACACCAATAGAATGAGAATATATAGTCGATTTTCGAAAGTAGTTTTTAGCCTTTTTTGAGTAAATTTTAATAAATTTAGGAATTTTCGATAAAATATTTTATTTTTTTTAAAATTCCCAAAATCCCTATTTTCATGTCACTGGGGATTTAATTGGATAGAGATTCAAACATAGTCAAAAGCATCATTTTCACTACTAGAAATGTTATTCACGACGTGAAATAATCGAAGGTAATACTTGGAATCAAAATGTCAGATGGGAAGGTGGCCAGCCACGTACTTGAAATTCCCTCTTATAATAAAAATTTCATGCTTTTCTAGTCAAAGTTAAACTGCCCTTATCGAGGTCACATTATCCCCTGCTATCATTTCTATTGCTTTCCCACGTTGTCAGAATCCTTTTCCATACATTTCTAGATATCGTGGCTCTCTAAACACCAATAGAATGAGAATATATAGTCGATTTTCGAAAGTAGTTTTTAGCCTTTTTTGAGTAAATTTTAATAAATTTAGGAATTTTCGATAAAATATTTTATTTTTTTTAAAATTCCCAAAATCCCTATTTTCATGTCACTGGGGATTTAATTGGATAGAGATTCAAACATAGTCAAAAGCATCATTTTCACTACTAGAAATGTTATTCACGACGTGAAATAATCGAAGGTAATACTTGGAATCAAAATGTCAGATGGGAAGGTGGCCAGCCACGTACTTGAAAATTCCCTCTTATAATAAAAATTTCATGCTTTTCTAGTCAAAGTTAAACTGCCCTTATCGAGGTCACATTATCCCCTGCTATCATTTCTATTGCTTTCCCACGTTGTCAGAATCCTTTTCCATACATTTCTAGATATCGTGGCTCTCTAAACACCAATAGAATGAGAATATATAGTCGATTTTCGAAAGTAGTTTTTAGCCTTTTTTGAGTAAATTTTAATAAATTTAGGAATTTTCGATAAAATATTTTATTTTTTTTAAAATTCCCAAAATCCCTATTTTCATGTCACTGGGGATTTAATTGGATAGAGATTCAAACATAGTCAAAAGCATCATTTTCACTACTAGAAATGTTATTCACGACGTGAAATAATCGAAGGTAATACTTGGAATCAAAATGTCAGATGGGAAGGTGGCCAGCCACGTACTTTAAAATTCCCTCTTATAATAAAAATTTCATGCTTTTCTAGTCAAAGTTAAACTGCCCTTATCGAGGTCACATTATCCCCTGCTATCATTTCTATTGCTTTCCCACGTTGTCAGAATCCTTTTCCATACATTTCTAGATATCGTGGCTCTCTAAACACCAATAGAATGAGAATATATAGTCGATTTTCGAAAGTAGTTTTTAGCCTTTTTTGAGTAAATTTTAATAAATTTAGGAATTTTCGATAAAATATTTTATTTTTTTTAAAATTCCCAAAATCCCTATTTTCATGTCACTGGGGATTTAATTGGATAGAGATTCAAACATAGTCAAAAGCATCATTTTCACTACTAGAAATGTTATTCACGACGTGAAATAATCGAAGGTAATACTTGGAATCAAAATGTCAGATGGGAAGGTGGCCAGCCACGTACTTTAAAATTCCCTCTTATAATAAAAATTTCATGCTTTTCTAGTCAAAGTTAAACTGCCCTTATCGAGGTCACATTATCCCCTGCTATCATTTCTATTGCTTTCCCACGTTGTCAGAATCCTTTTCCATACATTTCTAGATATCGTGGCTCTCTAAACTCCAATAGAATGAGGAAATATGGTCAATTTTGGAAAGTAGTTTTGGAGCGAGTTTTGAGAGAATTTTGATAAATTTTGGAATTTTCGAAAAAATATTTTATTATTTTTAAAATCTACAAAATCCCTTTATATTTTACCTGTTAGTTTATTTTTTAATTCAAAGTCTGTTGTTTTGCATCGGTAGCTTATTCTGTCTTTTATTATATTTAGATTTCCTTCCAAATAATTTTTCTGTTATGTGTTGTTCATTTGATATTGATTGATGCTAGATTAGTACCTTGTTTGTTGTTTCATGCTTGGGATTATGGTTTGAGTTAGCGTTCTTTGGCTTTAGATAATTTTCTGCGTAGAGCTATATCTTGTCTTTATTGTAGACATATCCAAGATGATCTTGTTCGCATTAGTTTTAAATACTATGATTTGTTCATCCTCAGAATTGAACTCAGCTTAATGTTCTTTTGTTAGTTCGTGCCAATAATATCTATATTTTGGTACGATGTAGAACCATTAAAGGTATTTTTCGATCGATAGCTTGGATTCTTCGTAAATTTCGTAGTCTTCCTCATTGAACTAGGTGAAGTATTATTTCTAGATATCTTAGTTAGCTCCTTTTAAGGATAGTAGTTTAAGCAGTGCTTGATTGTTTCTTTCTGATTGTTGTCTACTATCTAATAGTATTTGAGGTATATCTTTAGAGTTGGATACTGTAGGCCTGAGGACTTTATGATGTTAATTCAATGACGTGTCTATTTACATAATTGCGTCATCTTCTACAAATGCTGATCTTTCCCGTTGATTATGTGGAATATCTTTTGGTGGTTGTTTTTAATAAGGAGATTCTTCTTTTTAAAAATTAAATAAATAAGAGTCTTTATAGCTATGGCTGCCTATTAAATAGTTGCTTATAACTCTATTTTGGGCTTTTTCATACAGAAGACAGCGTATTCCATCAGAGTGGGACGATTCTTTATCTTTTGATTTGTTTGAGAAAGTTTTTCTCGTTAATTGTAGTCTTTAATTTTGAAATTTCTTCAGAGGTTTCATCATCTACGTTCCTTATAGTATCTATTGCCTTAAGTAAACGTTTTAGATGTGATCCTAATAAGTTAAAAAGGATGAGTTTGAGTTCGATCTTCGTCTTTGGGGTTGATATGGACTTTGCTTTTGAAGGGATCTGAAATTTGTTTCAGGCTAAGGTCAATTAGCTGTTGTGGATTCTTGCTGTCTCTCCAGATCTATTTAATCTCTTTATTTGTGCCAACCATTATGCGAGATTGTTATGAGATAAACTATGGTAGTGAGATCCTTCTTAGTTTGTTTATTTAGAAGATGTTGGCGCCTTCAAAATCCTTGAAAGTAACCTTGGTCTCTGTAGTATTATGAGCTTATTTGTTCTTCCTTCTCTTAATCTTTCTTTCACCTTGTTCTATAAGTGTTGTCTATGTATATATCATTTTCTAGCTTTCTTCATCGAAGCTGAATCTGTGTTGTTAATTTATTACGTTTCATATTAAATATGTATAAGAAGCTATAAATTTTTAATTTAAATATATTTTTATTTATATTTTTATGAATTTTTTATTGAAATTAAATATACATTTATATTTTAACTTATCAATTGCTATGGTGATATATTATACAGCCTTTATCATTATAAAAACAATCAGAAAAAGTATTTGTTTTTGAAATTATATTGAATAATTTTAGATGAATTGTACTAGTAATCCAATATTGATGTATGTCATTTTATTATTAATTATTGATATATTTATAGAGGAAAAATTATTGTTTAGAGATAAAAATATTATATTTTATCAACAAATAATAAGGTTAATGTATCATTAATATCATGTAACTCTGATCACTAAATGTTTTTACACAGAGTAATAAAGTAATTAAAAAGAAATTTACAATAAAAGCTTAGAAAATATACTTGCATTGGAAATTTCACTAAAAAACCTTTTTAACTCGTAAGTCAAAACCATCAAATAATTAATAAATGCCCATTAATTTATATTTACCATTTACTCTTCATAAATTTAATTTAATGATTGAAAGCATACAAAATATAGTTAGGATTATTATTATTATATACTGGTATTTACATTATTATTCATAGCAAATATGTAATTTAATATCGTATTTGCTTATATTAACATTAATTTATTTTGCGCTTTTATTCACTTTTAATGAACTACCAAGTTTTATGCTAATCAGATGATATATCTAAGAACCTTGATATCTTTCTTGCTTGAATACACATATTTAAAATAATCTCTAGAGGATGATTCCTCCATCGTACTTAGATGATTTGTAAAGTGGTCACTTTGTAAATGTCTTCAAATTGTTTTAGTAATAATGACTATTATCTCGGCAATCTTTATTTTTTATAATTTACTATCATTTTTGAATATTAAAAAATTACAATTTATGCAAAGAAAGCGATAGTTATAAAAAGATATAACACTATGAGTTTAATGTATATATTTACTTAATATAAAAAAAGTAATAAACAATATTGTATAATTAAATTTTATAAATTTCAAATTCTTGCAAAGATAAGGATAAGGATAAGATTATACATGAAAAGATATAAGAACCATGTATTAAAGAGATACATTTAAAAGGATGGTTTGATAATGAAGATAGCAAAAGTAATAGATTAAATTTAAAAGCTTTTTTTGTGACTGTTAAATGGTGTATTAAAAAATATCCATCAACTCTTTAATTAGATTATTTAATATATAAAAATAAAAGAAATGATCTCAAAAAACTATGGTCCATAGACTTCTGCACCATAATAAATTGCCAAAGGCTCTGTATGGATAAAAATATCCACCTAAATAAATATGGGATATTAAAATGACCTCAATATGAAAGAAGAATTTTGTCAACAATTTTCAGTATCTTTTAAACTGCTTAAATACCTCAAATTTGCCTATTTTCATCATATTTGCCAATATTTAGAAATTATTATATTTTAATCATTTTCTGAGTTTCACCGCACTTTTGCAGTTTTTGACAAATTTTAAGGGGCAAATCTTCAAAAGCATATATTTAAGATTTAGAGGTCGGATAACAATAGTAAATTACTTACAGAGCAGTCAAAGTAGAGATGAATGTTCTATGATGACATTTGCCATCGCAAAGTCAATGTTTATCACTCTTCTATTAACTGATTGCCTCGCTATCTCTTAAAGTACTTATTTGGTGAGGTCGTGATGGGTCAGATTTTAAAGTTGAAAAATATTCAGTTCAAATGATTAAAAATATTTAGTTATATTATTAAATAATTTTCTGTTAATAAATAAACAATGTGATTATCTGAGTTATTACAACATGTTTTAATAATTTATTGGGAGATGTGATAATCATTTAAATTTATTAATATAAACCTTTAAAAATAATTATTTTCTAAAAATGATTATTTTGAAGTCCGAAGAAATGCAATTCATAGCTTTCTTACTATAACTCTTTGATAAATTGATTGATTATAGTCGCGAGACTAACCCTCTTAGCTTAGTTGGTTATTATAATTAATTGTTGTATAACTCAAAAACTTGATATCTCTGATTGAAGAAGGAACTAGCTGAAAAACCTTTTTCAAACCAGAAAATAAACTGACAATGAACAGAGTTTCTAAAGCTTAATACTAACCTTAAGAAAATGAATAATAGACACTAAATAAAGCCTAGTTATTGGATAAAATCAATCATCGTATAAGATTATGTTATCCACCTTCTTACCAATAAAAATGAAGAATTCAATGAATATACTCTACATATTAGATACTTAAATGACTGTGAAATTCAGAAAAAATAGAAAGATTTTTACTGAACTCTTGTCATCATCATTTCCAATCTATTACATAACTAGACTTCTTCAATTCTTCTCATGCCCCATCGTACAGAACGAAAAGGATAGAGAAGAAGTAGTAAGCCATTACTTCGACTACTCTCAAGAATAGTTAGAGTCGGACTACAAGTCAGTCATCGTTGTTAACGCAGAACTAAATAGGACACTTCCTTAACCTGAAGTAAAAGTAGAACATTAAGAAATGCACTTACCAAAGGAAGATCCTAATTTAACTGAATGCTTAAGCCTTAATAAGATATAAAATTTTATTAAACAATATCCTTCTTTAAATTATTAAATTTATTAATAAATATTAGGTAAAAATCTATGATACTACCATACAAGATTACAAATGGAACTGCATTAATCAAAGAAGAATCACTAAATTGAACTAATTATTCCTCAAATTCAATACCTTTACCCTTTATCAAAAATAACTCTAATTTATTAACTAACTCGATAAGGTTATAGACAAGGATGTAATGTACTAAGAATAAGAAAAGATAAAGATGACTTTGCCATCAATAAGAAAATAAATTATAAAAACAAAATAACTGGGAAGTTTAAACATGATGATAGAGAACTAATACTTATTTCATCCGAAATTAACGAATAAATTATATAATAAAGGTCATAAGAAATAACTTGAAACATACACCCAGATATTTTTAGGGTTTCAACATAATTTCCACCATATAGATAAAAAGAAAGTTTAAGAAAAGTTACTACTGCCAATAAAATCAGTAGAGCCATAGGCATGAAAAGAAGAATAAATAAGTTATACGGGAGATGGAGTCAAAGATGGAGTATGTGAAAGCATAGAAAAGTAATACGGAAGAAAATGATAATTATAGGGCATTTTATCTTTACCAATTCCGCAACTGGATGGGGCTAGGAAATATTTACTGATGATAATTATCATAATTATAAGAAATGTTAACTTTAAATTAATTTCTATTAAATAATTAATAAATATATCATTAAATATGAATTATAGAAGTTAATTTAAATCTTTTAATTCTTTAAATAATTATTTTACTTCTTAAATAGTACTTTAACTATTCGATATACAATGACTTTGGTGCAGTAAAGCATTTTTATTGAGCTATAAGTAAAAAAAATAATCTTCTCCGCTTATAAATATTATAAGCAATGGTTTATATATATATTTTAATTAATTTTTCAACTAAACGCTAAATCATATAATTTAATTGTTAAGAGTTAATAGTGTTCATATTAGAATATTTGTTTGTATTTATTTTCAGCATTTTTCTTTAAAGATTTCTTTTGATGAGTTGCAAGGTGAGCAATCATTTTTCTTAACGGCGAATAAGTCTAATTTTGGTCCATGATAACTGTATTTGCTTCAGTTTTAGAAAGTCCATATCAAGTATGTCAAGTTCATTTGGTTAAACTATACTACTCCAGTTATATTAGGTCATGTTTTTAAATTATTCTTTATATTAATTTATTGAATAAATTAATATAAAGAAGTAGATAAGTTACAGATATTAATATAAAGATGAATGAGATTAATGAATTATCCTGAAATTAAGAGACTAACTGCAAGGAATTGAACTTAATTTGTTATAACCTCGAATAATATTAGTTGAAAAGTTATTTAATAAATAGATTTAATTATTTATTTCCTGTGAATACTCTATTTATATAGCCATTCATTTAAAAAGAGTTAAAATTGAACTTTCTAATTTGTTTAATTTTATATCTTCTTTTCTTAGCTTATTCCTTAAAAACTAATGCTATTGGAAATTTAGAGTTACTTTGAAGTGATTAATCTATCTACATCTACCGGGTCATTTAAGTTTAAATCTTAGTAAACATCTCTTTATAGAAGGAAATTCAAAAAGATATTTAGGTGATTTTAATTACAATTTAAAAGTTATTGAAAATATTAAAAGATACACTTTCTGATAGAAAACTTGCATATTTCTATCCTATAGCTACATAAAGCTCTATAATTTATCATTTAGTTATCAACTAATTGTGTTTACAAGAGATTTATTTGCACTTATTAATGCCTGGAGTTTAACTTTTAAAAGTGAGATTTTAATAATATTTGAGGATAAGTAGACAATATAACTCTTCCAAAATGCAACTAAGAGCTCTAAGAAATACCATTAAAGGCTGCTCATTTGATAATTTCACTCTTTTAGTGGTTATGTCTATAAACTTACGTGTTAATATGCAATTTAAAGTGGCTAAAAATAATATAAAATAAAATTACAGATAACTTACTTTAAGAAGTAAATAATAACCAGACAAATATATAACATTTTACATATTTTAAATTTTCAAATAGGCAATCAATTTTTTGTTATTAGATACTTTATTCAATATCAAATAAAATATGATATAGCGCTGTGGATTTATAAAATTTATTGTTAAGTTACCCACTTTCTCTTTAAATATTTTGTCATTGAAAATGCAATTTTACCAATTTAAGTTATCCATATTTATCTTCAAATATTATCAAAAGTGTAAATTGAGATGGATAAAGTTGGTTATTAAATACAAAATCAAATTTAAATACATATTTCTAAATCTTTTATTGCTAAAATTCATTCAAAAATAATAACTGATTATTAATCATAAATCTACATTATTATTATAAAGCTAACATAATTGAATATAATATTAAGCACTATTTATTTGATAATCAAATATATAATTTACTTATATTTTATTATAATTTAAAATACTATTTGTAGAATCATTTATACCTTTAACTCCTCCATAAACCAAATAAAGCACAATGATCTCACAAGATCTATACTAATCTTCATTGATATTACAGTTTGCTATTTAGAGATAATCTATAAGTGCTGTCTTATAAAACAATTTTGTTAAATGATACGCATTTAATTAAATAATAATAATTTATTTTACTATCGCATTGATTCCAAAGACTAACATAGACTCATAAGATCAATATATTACGTGGCCTTCTTTTTCAATATTAGTAATCTTGAGAAATCTTTAAACGTTAACTGGAGCCGTATTTGTGAATTTAGATAGCTGTGATGTTAATAAAAGGCTCCTTATGATTAGACCATGAACGATTTATTGTTGATGAAGTTAATAGGATGGCAGATATATTATAATTAATGAAACGTCTAATAAATTGATATTGCTCTAGCATAACTCACTTTCAATATATCTTTTATTATAAGCTACTTAAAGAAATAAAATCAAGGTGAATCAAAAGGTGGCTGAATAGAAGAGAATTAAACTAGAAAATATACCAACGATCCTAGAATATGTCATGAGGTGTTTTAGAATATGTAGCAAATGTGTTAGAAAGAGAACATTCACAATTTTAGTCTGATCTTGAAGATGTAAAAATAAATTTTCAATTATTTCGATTATGAAAAATTAAATAGTAGCTTGAAGATATAAGCATCTATTCCTATAGAAACGCATAAAACTCTTGTTTTCAAGTTTTATCTTAGTGAATTGGAAATGTACAACGGCATTTTGTCAAATGCTTTAGAGTGGGCTTGATAAAATAAATGCTCAACTATCTCCGCGTCTTAAACACTCGCACATCTTGTAATCTCCGACACAATGCAACAAATCATGGAGGTTCAGGAGGGATCTTTAATTAGTCTCTTCTATATGGTTTCTTAGTTACATGGGATACAAATAAAATAAAATAAATATTAAAATATAAATGTTTTGTAATTATATGTTTAAAATTGCAATAATGATGAACTTTTCCTGGTTCAAATATGAATTAAGCATTGTTTTTGCCTTAGAAATGAAATAAATGTTACTGTAAAGTATCTAAAATCACTATGTTGATGCAATAAAAGCTACTCTTTCTTGTATAATTTAGTTTCTTAACTATTCAATGAATTACATTTATAGTTTAATAGACATATAACAGCGATATTGCCACCAGCCTTATGATTTCATCTGAACCTTAATAAATTACTTTCTTATTTATTTAAAGTGCTATCACATAAAAAGGTTCATTGTTTGTCTATTTTAAAGTTAAGCTAGTCATATTAAGAAGCGGTAACATCTGTGTTGAGGCTGACTAAGTATTTATAAATAAACTGAAAATCGTAAATTAATTGATCTAATCCACATTACAAAAATGACACAAAGCATTTATTTAATAGAATATGAATCAAAGAATATATTATTTGATTTAATAATATTGCTGATACTGTTTTTTCAGTAATCTTATATAAATATTCACCAATTATTATTATTCTATTATTCAAAGATTTAATTAAAGATTCGAATTTATATTTAAGCACTTATTTCGTCATAAAAATTATAAAATAAAGTGAAATTGAAACTAATAATAATTATAATAATAATATTATTACATTGAGGTCTCTAAGGACCCCGATATAAAATATATGTTAGTATATAAGGGTTAGGCCCATAAGTATATAAGGGACAGGCCCATTTCAATTAGTTAGTGCCAACTCCTTAAGGAGTTACTTTAGGACTTTTTCTTCAGTTTGTTTGGTCTTCCACTATATGTCCATTAGTAAACAGTTATTTGCTTCTCTTTCTTCCCCTACTTATCTTTCAATCTATACTATCAATTTGTTTTTAATAAATTTTTATTTTATATCTCTTCCTAACTTAAAAGAAGTGACAGAATATTATCTATATCTTGTAATGTTAACGTTGTTTTTCCAGTTCGGGTTCTTGATAGTTATCATAGATGATGATTATTTTTGCAAAGTTTGCTTTTCTTTCATCCCTGATTTAAACATGCTCATGTTCGTTAGATATAATTCTATGGTGGATCTTATGAGGATATAGTATGATGATTATTGGTGTCTACTATAATGGCTTATATAAAAGTATTAATAATAATAGTTTTGTGTTTTTGGCTTAGAAATTGAAGTTTTTATAGAAGAAAAGTGTATGTGGCATGAAGACTCTATCAAGTCCATAAGATGATCTATTGATCCCAAGGTGGTCCAACTCAACAGATCCATGGATTGGAAGATTCTCTACAAGACTAGATACTTCTTCAAACTTGATGACAACTCTGAGGACCTACTGACCAGAGCCATAGTCAAAGTAGGTGAATTGAGCTATTTCAGTCTCTATAAATGAAGCATGGTGACCGAGCATTCTCTACTGGTCTAAAATATTCTTTTCATATTCACCGTACCCAAATACCCTAAGAATCAACCTTAAATATTATACATTGGAATATATCTTCTTTGGCCTCACAAGGACACCATTATTTGATAATTATTATTAATTTTTGTGATTTGAGATTGCAATATTAATATGAAGATAATTTACATTATTATTATTGGAATAGTTTCGTGCCTTGTCATTCTTTATTTCATAAGTTACACAGTGGTCATCCACTAGGTTTGCAAAACTCTGATCTAGGCTTTTAATGTATTCCAACTAAATCCATGTACTTTCGACCTTTTAAAATAAGACTTGAACTACTTAAAGCTAACTTGATTCGAATTAGGCATTTTTACATAATGATTGGTGGTATAATGTTGGTAGCCTTAGGAGTGGTCAATTGACCGTTTTAAGATGCAAATCAGATTCTTCAAGTCTTAAAAAGCTTTAAACTACAACCCATTGTCTGTTGTTCTTTTGGCTTCTTTATTAGCTTTTTTATAATTACTTCATCTTAAATGCCATCATGGTCTCTCCAGAATTTACTAATCTTCAAATTTTATTGGATGCTCAAATGTTCTTCTTGATGCTCTTAATTCTATAGTTTATCTCGATATTTTTGGTTTAAACATAATTAATTCTACTTAGACTGGTTTAATTAAACTTCCTTTTTTTAATTTGATATTCATAACTTATAATAATTAGCATTTGTTTTTCATAATTGCTGAGTCAAGGATCTTGAAGCTATTAATTAGAAGTGGTTCCTATTATTTCAAAGGATAGAATATTTATTAATTTATTTTGTATGGAGTATTTGTGATGTTGCATATCGAAAAACATGAATGCTATATAAAAACAACCTAACTCATGGATCATGCATAATAATTTACCTTTAAAATGAATAAAAAGTAAGTTTAAAGTAATGTTATTTACAACTTTCTATCTTTGTCTCATCTTAATAATTGCTATAATAACAAATTTTGTCAATGCTATCTTATTAAATATAAATATTCTTTATAATGAAATAAATTATTAGTCAGGTATTGAAGATAAACCCACCTCATAAAGTGCAATAAAAATTAATTTAATAAAATCTTGAATAAAAATTTTGAGAAATATTTAATATAGTATTCAGATTTATAATAAACTTTTTAATTTTGTTTAACTCAAATTCAAACCCACATCAGTATCATTCAAAGGCAACAAAAATACTCTATTTCTTTAAAAAAAGTAAAAAAGATGGAGGATGCATGATGAGTCCTTATTTAAATTAATAAATAACTTTAACTATTACTAAGGCACACTTTTCTAAGTGAGAAATGGATATATTAATGCATTTATATTTTAATTAAAAAACGTTGATAATTAAGGTATTATTTATCATATCCCTAATCCACCACTATTAAAATTTCTATGATATATATATTTAATTCTTATTATTATTTGTATTAATTGATTCCTTTAAAATGTAGTTACGAATAATCAAGTCAAAATGTTTCCATTCCATGTTTATATTTTTCCCATGATTATGCTATCTTTCTGACCTAAGTTTCTGAACAACTATCCATCTTCTCTTAGTCTCCTCTCTATTTTCAAATTTCTCAATTAGAGTTTTCTCTATATTTTTGTTCTAGAGCTGAAGCAGCATACTGTCGTGATCATTCTGGTAGTCATCCAAGTTCATATATCCACTCTTGGCATAGATTATCTTGTCAAATCATTAATTAATAAGAATTATCAATGAATGGATAAATTGTAAATAATCCTTTTTAGTTATATGCTATTTATAAATATTGATAAATACTGATAAATTAATTTAGTTTTATAATATAACAATAATTTATATGATTTTGTGTTTTAGTAAGATCTTTTATCGATATTTTTTTTGCAGTTTTCTCATATTATATAGAAATTAAACTCATCAAATATGTAATGTTTTATGATGAGTTGTATTTATTAAATGAATAAAGAAAATTAAAAATAAATATGAACAGTGATTAAAATCTTAAATATTTAAATAAAAGCTATAACTAATATTAATAACTTCTTGACTTAGTTCGATAATTAAATCAATGTAAATTAATAATAACAATTCTTTACGCTAAATTATTAATATGCATTAATCAATATTAACTAAATGTATTCAAACCATCTGTGTGCTTGTTGAATGATACTCTTTGGGCCTGTGATTCATTTATCTTCTTGCTGGGGTTAAACTTCCCAATCTTCAGTTTGCTTTTAAATCCAATTTGCTTGTTCAGCAGAACTTTACATTGCTTCTCCTCACTTGACCCCTGAGTTTTCTGTTCTCTGTTTCTGTTTTTGTGACTTAATCTAATCTAATCTACATGACTTTCAAGTATTCACATATTTCTTTTGTACTAGATTCCTTGTTTCATAACCTATCTCCCAATTATATTTGATTTTCTCATTATTACAGGAACTTGATTAGTTAATGAATAAAATATCTAATTGTTAAATGTATTTAATTTAATTATATACAATATTTTGTTCAATTAAATTGTATTTAAATAAATATTTAATAAGGATTAAATTGAAGATTTTAAAAACATTCTCAACTCAAAAGAATATAAAATGATGTTATTTGGAATATTTTAAGCATGTAGATTTGTAATATCTAATATTGAGCGCTAATTAAGATATATAAAACCTCTTATTTTCTTCAAGCATGAAGACGCCTTTGATGAGAATCACCACCCATACTTTTTTGTGTGACCAGTGAAATGCATTTAAACTTCAGCTAGGCTAAGTTAGTTAAATTAATAGTGGCAATATAAGCATAGAATTTTATAAATTCTTGGTTAATCAATTATTGTCATCGTAGTTTCTCACATTTTGAGAACATTTATTTATATTTTACTTTGATATTATGAATAAGATTCTGTATTATTATAGTTTATAACATTTCCTCATAATTTGATTTAAAAAATTAAATTGTTCTATCTAGAATTTCCTCATGATATTCCTTTTTTAGCATAATTTGCTCTAAATCGTCTATTAATTGGTCTGTAGTACTCTTGATTCTTTAGTTTTTATAGATTTTAATTTGACAACATTATCTTGTAAAAATTTCAATCTATTAGTGGTTATTCATTTCTATAATTATTTTGTTTTCCCTTATTATTTAGGAGAGCCTATTTGTATCTCTAGCTGTATTTATAAATTACAAATCTTCATGCAATTAAAGACCACAAATACTAAATAAATATTTGACAGTTGTTTTACATTCAGTATTTGGTGATTGTCCTTTTTTTACTGAATTAAATCTATGTATCCATAACTTTCTTTTAAATTAATCTTATATTTCTCTATTCTTCCTGTTTTCTTATATCTTAGCTCATCTGTTTATGATTTTAGTTTTTTACAAAGTTAAAAATTTATCTGTTCAGAATCGATTCTCTTACTATTTCATGGCTATTGGTCTATTTGAATGAAATCATGGTTTTTAAAACCTTATTTGAGATATTTATTGATGCCTTAAAAGCTATAATTTTCAATTAAAGTTCAATCTTTTTAATTTCATCGGTCTTTAGAACATAGCTGCGAACATCTGAGAGTGGTTGTATTTAAATAAATAATTATCTGATTCATACCATAATAATTGTGACATTTATTTATTGTATAGGAACTTGTTTATGCTTGTATATCTTTGATAGTTTCTTTTCTATCTCTTAATATTATTTAATAAATTTTTCAAATTGCTATTGTGAATCAAGGCAAATTTATATAATCCCAGATATTTAAACTCCTTCACATTGTTTATTTCTTTGATTCAGTGCTATCTTTCAAAATTTCTTATGATAAATGGGATTTTTTTAATAACCATTACTCTTTAACAGATGTAAATATAATAATAACTATACTAATTAAATCTCTTAAAATATCATACAGTTTTCACTTTATCTTCTCTAATTCCATATTTAACTAAACTTAAAAACAGTATTAAATTGGCATAAAATTATTAAGGCTAAATCTATCTGAAAATAAGTTATAAACAATAATTATATATCTTAATACTGTCAAATTAAAAAAACAAGAATTGTGTATTATATAGTAGAGTTTATAAAGTTTAGTTATTTACAGCTGAATTCTGATTAGAATTTATAAATTTTACTTCTTAAATAATTAGCTATTCTTAATGTAAAATTTTTTAGATAGATATAGAATTGATTAATCAGGAAGATTGGCTTTTGTGCTTTAATTAAACTAAGTCAATCTTTTTTAAACAATTTATTCCTCTTTTATAGTAATTAAAGTATATTATCAAATAATAAGCAACTAATTAAATAGTAATTAATATGCACTCACTATCGTGGAACTCAAAGGGAGAAAACACCATCTTTTATATAAATGCACTTAGACTACACTTAGAAAAAATTATTAGTGAGAATAGCCACAGAGAACTGAAAAATTGTAACTTTCCTAACCTTTTCAGATATTTAAATAAAAACACCTAAGAAGTCATATTACTTAATAACTGTTTAGTTAGATTCCTCTAAAGACTGTATTGTGCCTGTCTAATCAGTTAAAATTACTTTTTTTTATGGTATACCTGCTATGTACTATTCCAACCAACAGTAATGATGAAATTTCTTTTTATTTTTCAAAAATCCAAACACAGGCTAGTTGAGCGAATACACTCCAAGATTAAAAAATATCAAAGATTTGGTTTGAATAGGCAACGATGTCCACCTTGACCAACCAATTAGGATAAAAATACCTCATGACGTCACAGATCGGTAAGGTATTCAATACTAACTAAAACCTGAATAGATTCTAAACAGTAAAATCTTATCAGAATTGGATGATTAAGTTAAAACAATAGCAGAGACAATACACTATAATTTGACAGAATACAGAGAATTTACTAATATCTTTCATGATGACCTAATCAGATAAAATATAGAAAATATGAAGACAAAAACTTATGTAAAATTGTAGATAAAACCATAATCATAAATATCCCTTCCAAAACTATCCAAAAAACAAGTTTTGACATCCTGAAATATATAATTAAGGGGTAACCCAGGTTATTAACGACAAAACAGTCCAGATAAAATTATATCTTAGCGAAAATAAAACAACCATTCTCTAAATAATGATTAAACATCCAGGCAATCACTCTTTAAGCTACCGGATGTAATAAAAATCCTTTAAGATCTGTTTGAAGATGATAATCTTAAGAGAGATTGGTCAAGAAACATATGACAGATTCAAAAATAACTACTAACTAATTATCGGAAATAAAATTGCGTAACCAGATAATATAATTTTACAAGAGTCATGCCTACTATCAGTTCATATCTGTACATAGGAATATAAGAAATGCCTGTCACAACTCAGCAAGGAATGGATAGATAAGATGGCAAGTGTACTAGAATACACAATAATGAGCTAAACCATCAGCACAAGCATTGATGTTAAAGGTCTTATTACTAACATATATAAATTACAAAAAGACAAGAACAAAGAAAACTATGAGGAACTAGTCCAAGAACTAATAGATTAGCTGAAGCTCAGAAAAGGAGCTCGACAACTAAATGAAACTGCTGACCAATAAGTACTTAGAGGAGCAAAAATAGCAATTCTTAGCTTGAAATAGTTTGAAGAAAGGCAAGGTTCAAAGAAATTCTCAGAAATGAAGGTGCATTATAAAGGCTATGAATGTTTATGAAATGAAAAACATTATCATGATAAATAATCCAAAAAACTAATAGGGCTAGACCCTTACGTATAATTAATATTACTCAAGATTGGGGTCCCTAGAGACCTCAATGTGATCACATTATTATTATTATTATTATTATTATTATTAGTATATTATCAGCGTAAAAAACTACCAATTCGCTTTATTTATTAGTAACAGTAGTTTTTGTCTAGAAGGATAATGCATCTTATAAGTATTTGATAAACAATCTAGGTGATTATCTGCTTCCCCAAGCAAATCTCAATTCTGTGACTATTTCTTTCTCTTCATTTAAAACTATGTTGTTGTGTAAAGTTGTTCAATCAATTCAACTATTTCTACATCTTTATTGCTTACTAATTTTTCTTGAGAGATTTGAAATAATTTTTCCTTTCTGGTCAAGTTTATGCTATGAATTATCACACCAGTAGATGAACTTCTTTGTTTTAACAGTTTTTAATTGAAGTTTTTAAATATTCTTGCATTTAAATGGGTGCTATTGTTTTCTTTGAGTTTATTTGGTATACAAAGGTTGTAACAACCCGCTCTATTCATTGTCTATTTTGTTGATTATGCATATTCAAAATGCTTAAATTACAAAATGTTAAATATAATGACTTTAATTAATTTCTGAATTTGGTTGAAAAAATCATTAAATTCTAGTTAGTTAAGCATATATTATAAAATTAGAATTTATAACACATTCATAAAAATGTTCTAAATAAAAATAAGTAGATTATGAAACATTAAATTTAAGATGCTCATGTTTTTAAATTATTCTTATGCAATCTTGTTTTTATTTATTTGTCAAATTTTTAACTATCTTTTATTTATGTTAAGTTAATACAAAGTAATTTATTTAATAAAAATGGCTTATAATACAATATCTTAATAATTATGAATATATTGATTAGGAAACTTTGCATATTTTGATCTTTTTTATCTTAGTTTAATTAGATTAGTCTCCCTTCTTTCATATGCTAAGCAATATGACTTTCATTTGACCATGAAATGACTTTCTTGTTCATGGTTTTATCTTTAGATTTAGACTTACTTAGCATATTTCTGTCAAATCCGACAGGATCAATGGCTTTGCTGAAATAGCACTGCTTTATACTCTTTTCGATATCAGTTTACTAGCAAGACTTCCCACTCTCTTGTTCATCAATCATCACTGTGTTCTTTTAATTCCTTTCACGCTTTCTTTTCACTCATCCTATAATTGTTTATTGTAGTTCTTTTTTTATCTTTTAATTAAAAGTGAAAATAATAGTAATTAAAAAATTTATAAAAGAATAACTCTAGATTGCAGATATTTTATGAACATATTTCTTATTACCTGTATCTTAAATTAACCTTGCTATTTATTAAAGCAAATAAATCATTAAAAGTAGAAAAGAAGCATAGAATATAAGTATAAAATAAATGAGTAATTTCATTAACAAATTTGTAATATGAACTTTTAGTTTAATTACTTATAAAAATTAATATTATAATAATATAAATATATGATGAATGTCAAAATAAATAAAATTTTTATTTATATTGATAATTGCTTTAAATGGAAGTATAGTATAAGTTTATTTGACCTGCTTTGTACAATAATGTCATGAGAGATAGACTCCTACAACAACTTCTGCAGACTCAGATGTTCCTGAAAGTCTTAAGTGCTGTACATTTGAACATCAGGAGTACCCCTTAGGGCATCTTCAGTGTTCTTTGACCCAAACAAGTCATGTTAGTCTCTTATGAATGTTCAACGTTTATTTAACAACACTGATCTCAAGTGCGAAAGATGTATAGCTCCAGCATGCAAAAGCTTACAATTGCCCCGAATCCTTTAATGTCACAAGAAATTCGTGAACTCAGCTTGTGCTGACAAATGGCGATAATATAAATTTTGTAGTTCGTTAGTCAATTATCGTACAAAGGAGAGAATATTGACTCATGACTTAAATTGGGCTGCAAATTATTTGATGATGACCCAGAGCACAATGCTTGTTATCTAATAAATGAGAGGCATCATGAAGTCGACCCCGGAAAGCTGTAGGATGACCGAGAGCTCTTGTCTTCTTCGAATACCGATTCCAGTGAAATTCCTATAAGTTTTAATCTCAATATAACCCTGAATCTTACTTACAAGAACGCGCCCTTGCAATCTACATTAACATCTTTAGTAGGTGTTGTCTTTTAATTAGCGTCCAGCTTATACTCTAGTAATAAACACTCTCATTTATACAGAAAAATACATAGTAAGTTAAAATTACAATTAAAATAAACTATAATTCTTTCTTATATTCCATTGAACTTCTTGAGATATTAAAACTTTATATATATTGAACTTTCATTATACTAATTCAAATTTGAGAATTTTATAATAAAACCTCTCTTCGCAAAGCTTAAAGCTTGAATAACAATCAAAATGTCTCAGTTTGTATAATAAATTATTTACTTTCGTTCTACAAGCAATTACAATCGACTTAGGAAAAATAAAAAAAAATAATTTATTAATTATTTTTTTAAAGAAATACTTACTTTATATAAATCTAAACACCTATACTTTTTTATGATTTGCCATATTTTTGTATAATATACTAGAAATAAAATAAATAAATTTGATTAATGGCGTGTATTTCATAACTTACAAATATAATTTCCAGATATTTTTTTAATTATAAATAAATTGTTATAAAATCAAAAAAACATATAAGTGATAAAATAAAATTTCAAAATGTGTTAATTATTAAATTATTGATTAAATAGATTTAATAAACATTTAAGAAATTAATAATTAAATGTAATAAAAAAACCTAAAATTCAAAAAATTATCGATTATCTAAAATTATTATTATTCTTTTCAATAAACAATGAAAATAAAAAGAATTTCTTATAAAAATTAATAAAAACAAGACAGAGAAAATAGATATATATATAAATATGTGATACTAGGAATAATCAAAATGATGTTAAAATAATATAAAATATATAATAAATTTAAAAGAGTAAATGAGGAGAGGGGAAAAAAAAACTAAACAGAAATAAATAGCAGTTTAAAAAAAATAATTTGAGATAAGAAGATTAATGTAAAGAAATAATAATTTTTTTACGTAGAGAAAAATGATTTAATGCAATTAAAAAAAATTAATTATAATAATATAAAAATACATATTTTTTTAAAAGCAAATATTATAATATATATTTATAGATTATTAAAAATCACAAGAATATGAAGATTTTTTAAAATTGGAGAAGTGAAAATACGAAATCGAGGTCAATCTTTTATCATCTAAACAGAGCCTTAGGCAACTCATCCAGGTGTAGGAAGCTTAATTTCGATGTTCTTTGAGCTTATCTTTCAAACTTGACCCATCACAACCTCATAAGATCAGTAGTTTTAGAGATAGCGAGGCAATCAGCTAAGAAAAGAGTGGTTGACATGGACTTATGCGATTAGCTAATGTCGCCAGATAACCTTCATTTCTACTTTGACTGCTCTCCAACGTATCTTCTATTGTTACTTGACCTCTAAATCCCCAGGTTATTTTTTAGACGATTTGCACCCTAAAAATTTGTCAAAAACTGCAGAGGTATGGTGAAACTCAATAAATGACAGAAATTTGATAATTTTAAAATATGTTTAAAAACGGTGAAATAGGCTAAATTGGCATATTTTAGCAGTTTAGAAGAGAGTTAAAAATCATGAGAAATAAAACTTTTTAGATTTATGATCCCAAATCGAGGTCAATCTTCTATCATCTACATAGAGCCTTAGGCAACTCATCCAGGTGTAGTGATGGTCACAGTGGTCACGGTCATGGTCACCATGGTCATAATGGTCACGGAGGCAGTGACCACGTGACCACGTATCTGGTGAGTTGAGGGGTGGTCGTGGTCACAGCTCTATTTTTACGTCAATTTATGAATTAACACTAAAAACATGCATTTGCAAATGATGGTCACGTGGTCACGGTCATGGTCACCATGGCTCTGACTGTGACCATGGTCACTATGATGTTTCCATAGTAAAAGATTATCTAGTTGATTTTTGGGGTATTTGGGTACGGTGAACCTGAAAAGAACATTTTCGACCAGAAGAGGATGCTCGGTCACAATGCTATATGTATAGAGACTGAAATGGCTCAATTCACCTACTTTGACAATGGCTCTGGTCAGTAGGTCCTCAGAGTTGTCATCAAGTTTGAAGAAGTATCTAGTCTTGTAGAGAATCTTCCAATCCATGGATCTGTTGAGTTGGACAACCTTGAGATCAATAGATCATCTTATTGACTTGATAGAGTCTTCATGCCACATACACTTTTCTTCTATAAAAACTTCAATTTCTAAGCCAAAAACAAAAACTATTATTATTAATACTTTTATATAAGATAATTAATCTCAAATCCTCAAAATATTGTTCTATAAGTACATAGAGTTATTAATAGTGATTGGGTCCAATTACGATGTCCTTATCATGAATGACTTTTCTCACGATTCTACCCTTTTTGAGGTTAATATTGTTTAACATTTGAAATAATCAAAAAATATTTTACAGCATTTTAGGTATAAACACATATCAATCATATAAAATTAGTTAAAGTTAATGATTAATTAAAATATTTACCATTATAAACTTTACTAAATATGGTTTAAATTTGCAAATTAACTTTTTTAACATTCTTCATTTGTTTTATATTCTTGAAGATATAAATTTTTCTTGTTAAGCGCCTTTAAAATTCTCAAATCTATTATAATTTTCAAATAATTCAATATAGCCTTTGACAATATATCCAAATAAAGAAATCTTTATATCATACTTTTTTGAGCTTCACTTTCAAACCAGACATTAAAAAATCATCAGTAAATCATAAAACTATTTATCTTTCATAAATTTCGATGTTTTATTGTTTTATTTATTCTTTTTGTTATAGCATTATGTTTCCCTATATCATTATTTTGGATCTTTACACAAGCATCTTTTTTAAATTTTTATTTTAACCATTATTTAACTTAAATTTTATTGATCCTATAAAACTTGGCCTACACTTTCAAAATATATTAATATTTAATATTTTATTTTATTTTTTAAATATGGTTTCATCAAATTTAATTAAATATCTTTTACAGTTTCTTCTATTTTTTATATTAAAATATTTAATTAACTTAATAATTTAGTTTATATTTTTTTTTTATTTGTTAATAAAAGTTTATAATATTAATTATTTTGATTAATAAGCATTCCTACTTATAACCTGACATATTACTAATTGAATTAATTACTAAATTTTAATATATGAATAAACATTTAAAATGTCATTTAATTTTTCATAACGAAGTTCTCACACATCACTCACTTACCACCTGATGACAATCAATTCAATAACAGAAAGTACTCGATGTTTATGTAATGTTGCTTTCAGCTAAACAAATACTGCTTAAGATTGGATCTTTTGTTTTGTGCTTTCAAATCAATTACAGTAAAAAGGAAGTAATACTAAATAAGAAACACATTTATTATAGGTCCTATTTGTGAGTATTTGTGTTTGGAGTCACTAATAAAACAAGTGGTATCATCTTTAATCAATTAAATAAATCTTAAATATCAAATGATTTTCAAGATAAATAGTATAATAAAAATTTATTGCCAGATAATTTTAGTCAATATTTCTGGTTGTACAATTTATTTAGATTTGGTATATATTTAATGGTAAAATTCAAAGAAATATAGAATAAGTTAATGTTTATTTATCAATTATTATCTTATATTATAATAATCAAAACTATAGGAAAACTCTCTTATCTTTGATTTAAAGATAAATATAAAAGCGGGAAATCTCAATGATTAAAAGAATATTAAGACAAACAATAATGAGTTTAAAATATTAATGATACAAAATAAGTAATTAAAAGAATGGAGTAATACAGGAATTTAAAACAAAAAATAAATAAATATTATAATCAATATCATTAATAACTAATTATTTATAGATAAACTTTTAAAATTAGTCACAAGTATTTATTTTATTTAATTTAACCATATATTTATCAAATTTACAATAAGGACTTATAAATTTATAAAAGTATTATTTGATTTATATAAAAAAATAATAATAATAATAATAATAATAATAATAATAAAATGGTCACATCAAACAAAGGTAAGAAAAATATTCCTAAAAAAAAGATGAAAAAATTTTAAAACTTTGAGGCCATTTTCAGGGGTAATCCTTTGCTCGTTTCTGCAGATATCTTATCGAATTAAGAGCAAGCTCGTCGAAAACTACATTTCCCGTGTCGAAGAACCCACTCTTAGATCATTCTGAGTTTTTGAGAAAAATTTTCCTAAAAAAAAGATGACAAAATTTTAAAACTTTGAGGCCATTTTCAGGGGTAATCCTTTGCTCGTTTCTGCAGATATCTTATCGAATTAAGAGCAAGCTCGTCGAAAACTACATTTCCCGTGTCGAAGAACCCACTCTTAGATCATTCTGAGTTTTTGAGAAAAATTTTCCTAAAAAAAAGATGACAAAATTTTAAAACTTTGAGGCCATTTTCAGGGGTAATCCTTTGCTCGTTTCTGCAGATATCTTATCGAATTAAGAGCAAGCTCGTCGAAAACTACATTTCCCGTGTCGAAGAACCCACTCTAAGATCATTCTGAGATTTTGAGAAATATTTTCCTTAAAAAAAGATGACAAAATTTTAAAACTTTGAGGCCATTTTCAGGGGTAATCCTTTGCTCGTTTCTGCAGATATCTTATCGAATTAAGAGCAAGCTCGTCGAAAACAACATTTCCCGTGTCGAAGAACCCACTCTTAGATCATTCTGAGTTTTTGAGAAAAATTTTCCTAAAAAAAAGATGACAAAATTTTAAAACTTTGAGGCCATTTTCAGGGGTAATCCTTTGCTCGTTTCTGCAGATATCTTATCGAATTAAGAGCAAGCTCGTCGAAAACTACATTTCCCGTGTCGAAGAACCCACTCTAAGATCATTCTAAGATTTTGAGAAATATTTTCCTTAAAAAAAGATGACAAAATTTTAAAACTTTGAGGCCATTTTCAGGGGTAATCCTTTGCTCGTTTCTGCAGATATCTTATCGAATTAAGAGCAAGCTCGTCGAAAACTACATTTCCCGTGTCGAAGAACCCACTCTTAGATCACTATTCTGAGTTTTTGAGAAAAATTTTCCTAAAAAAAAGATGACAAAATTTTAAAACTTTGAGGCCATTTTCAGGGGTAATCCTTTGCTCGTTTCTGCAGATATCTTATCGAATTAAGAGCAAGCTCGTCGAAAACTACATTTCCCGTGTCGAAGAACCCACTCTAAGATCATTCTGAGATTTTGAGAAATATTTTCCTAAAAAAAAGATGACAAAATTTTAAAACTTTGAGGCCATTTTCAGGGGTAATCCTTTGCTCGTTTCTGCAGATATCTTATCGAATTAAGAGCAAGCTCGTCGAAAACTACATTTCCCGTGTCGAAGAACCCACTCTTAGATCATTCTGAGATTTTGAGAAATATTTTCCTAAAAAAAAGATGACAAAATTTTAAAACTTTGAGGCCATTTTCAGGGGTAATCCTTTGCTCGTTTCTGCAGATATCTTATCGAATTAAGAGCAAGCTCGTCGAAAACTACATTTCCCGTGTCGAAGAACCCACTCTTAGATCATTCTGAGATTTTGAGAAATATTTTCCTAACAAAAAAGATGACAAAATTTTAAAACTTTGAGGCCATTTTCAGGGGTAATCCTTTGCTCGTTTCTGCAGATATCTTATCGAATTAAGAGCAAGCTCGTCGAAAACTACATTTCCCGTGTCGAAGAACCCACTCTTAGATCATTCTGAGATTTTGAGAAAAATTTTCCTATAAAAAAAATGACAAAATTTTAAAACTTTGAGGCCATTTTCAGGGGTAATCCTTTGCTCGTTTCTGCAGATATCTTATCGAATTACGAGCAAGCTCGTCGAAAACTACATTTCCCGTGTCGAAGAACCCACTCTTAGATCATTCTGAGATTTTGAGAAATATTTTCCTAAAAAAAAGATGACAAAATTTTAAAACTTTGAGGCCATTTTCAGGGGTAATCCTTTGCTCGTTTCTGCAGATATCTTATCGAAATAAGAGCAAGCTCGTCGAAAACAACATTTCCCGTGTCGAAGAACCCACTCTTAGATCATTCTGAGATTTTGAGAAAAATTTTCCTAAAAAAAAGATGACAAAATTTTAAAACTTTGAGGCCATTTTCAGGGGTAATCCTTTGCTCGTTTCTGCAGATATCTTATCGAATTAAGAGCAAGCTCGTCGAAAACTACATTTCCCGTGTCGAAGAACCCACTCTAAGATCATTCTAAGATTTTGAGAAATATTTTCCTTAAAAAAAGATGACAAAATTTAAAAACTTTGAGGCCATTTTCAGGGTAATCCTTTGCTCGTTTCTGCAGATATCTTATCGAATTAAGAGCAAGCTCGTCGAAAACTACATTTCCCGTGTCGAAGAACCCACTCTTAGATCATTCTGAGATTTTGAGAAATATTTTCCTAAAAAAAAGATGACAAAATTTTAAAACTTTGAGGCCATTTTCAGGGGTAATCCTTTGCTCGTTTCTGCAGATATCTTATCGAATTAAGAGCAAGCTCGTCGAAAACTACATTTCCCGTGTCGAAGAACCCACTCTTAGATCATTCTGAGATTTTGAGAAATATTTTCCTAAAAAAAAGATGACAAAATTTTAAAACTTTGAGGCCATTTTCAGGGGTAATCCTTTGCTCGTTTCTGCAGATATCTTATCGAATTAAGAGCAAGCTCGTCGAAAACTACATTTCCCGTGTCGAAGAACCCACTCTTAGATCATTCTGAGATTTTGAGAAATAGTTTTCCTAAAAAAAAGATGACAAAATTTTAAAACTTTGAGGCCATTTTCAGGGGTAATCCTTTGCTCGTTTCTGCAGATATCTTATCGAAATTAAGAGCAAGCTCGTCGAAAACTACATTTCCCGTGTCGAAGAACCCACTCTTAGATCATTCTGAGTTTTTGAGAAAAGTTTTCCTAAAAAAAAGATGACAAAATTTTAAAACTTTGAGGCCATTTTCAGGGGTTATCCTTTGCTCGTTTCTGCAGATATCTTATCGAATTAAGCAGCAAGCTCGTCGAAAACTACATTTCCCGTGTCGAAGAACCCACTCTAAGATCATTCTAAGATTTTGAGAAATATTTTCCTTAAAAAAAGATGACAAAATTTTAAAACTTTGAGGCCATTTTCAGGGGTAATCCTTTGCTCGTTTCTGCAGATATCTTATCGAATTAAGAGCAAGCTCGTCGAAAACTACATTTCCCGTGTCGAAGAACCCACTCTAAGATCATTCTGAGATTTTGAGAAATATTTTCCTAAAAAAAAGATGACAAAATTTTAAAACTTTGAGGCCATTTTCAGGGGTAATCCTTTGCTCGTTTCTGCAGATATCTTATCGAATTAAGAGCAAGCTCGTCGAAAACTACATTTCCCGTGTCGAAGAACCCACTCTTAGATCATTCTGAGATTTTGAGAAATATTTTCCTAAAAAAAAGATGACAAAATTTTAAAACTTTGAGGCCATTTTCAGGGGTAATCCTTTGCTCGTTTCTGCAGATATCTTATCGAATTACGAGCAAGCTCGTCGAAAACTACATTTCCCGTGTCGAAGAACCCACTCTTAGATCATTCTGAGATTTTGAGAAATATTTTCCTAAAAAAAAATATGACAAAATTTTAAAACTTTGAGGCCATTTTCAGGGGTAATCCTTTGCTCGTTTCTGCAGATATCTTATCGAATTACGAGCAAGCTCGTCGAAAACTACATTTCCCGTGTCGAAGAACCCACTCTTAGATCATTCTGAGATTTTGAGAAATATTTTCCTAAAAAAAATATGACAAAATTTTAAAAACTTTGAGGCCATTTTCAGGGGTAATCCTTTGCTCGTTTCTGCAGATATCTTATCGAATTAAGAGCAAGCTCGTCGAAAACTACATTTCCCGTGTCGAAGAACCCACTCTTAGATCATTCTGAGTTTTTGAGAAAAATTTTCCTAAAAAAAAGATGACAAAATTTTAAAACTTTGAGGCCATTTTCAGGGGTAATCCTTTGCTCGTTTCTGCAGATATCTTATCGAATTAAGAGCAAGCTCGTCGAAAACTACATTTCCCGTGTCGAAGAACCCACTCTTAGATCATTCTGAGTTTTTGAGAAAAGTTTTCCTAAAAAAAAGATGACAAAATTTTAAAACTTTGAGGCCATTTTCAGGGGTTATCCTTTGCTCGTTTCTGCAGATATCTTATCGAATTAAGAGCAAGCTCGTCGAAAACTACATTTCCCGTGTCGAAGAACCCACTCTTAAGATCATTCTGAGTTTTTGAGAAAAATTTTCCTAATAAAAAAGATGACAAAATTTTAAAACTTTGAGGCCATTTTCAGGGGTAATCCTTTGCTCGTTTCTGCAGATATCTTATCGAATTAAGAGCAAGCTCGTCGAAAACTACATTTCCCGTGTCGAAGAACCCACTCTAAGATCATTCTGAGTTTTTGAGAAAAATTTTCCTAAAAAAAAGATGACAAAATTTTAAAACTTTGAGGCCATTTTCAGGGGTAATCCTTTGCTCGTTTCTGCAGATATCTTATCGAATTAAGAGCAAGCTCGTCGAAAACAACATTTCCCGTGTCGAAGAACCCACTCTTAGATCATTCTGAGTTTTTGAGAAAAATTTTCCTAAAAAAAAGATGACAAAATTTTAAAACTTTGAGGCCATTTTCAGGGGTAATCCTTTGCTCGTTTCTGCAGATATCTTATCGAATTAAGAGCAAGCTCGTCGAAAACTACATTTCCCGTGTCGAAGAACCCACTCTAAGATCATTCTGAGATTTTGAGAAATATTTTCCTTAAAAAAAGATGACAAAATTATAAAACTTTGAGGCCATTTTCAGGGGTAATCCTTTGCTCGTTTCTGCAGATATCTTATCGAATTAAGAGCAAGCTCGTCGAAAACTACATTTCCCGTGTCGAAGAACCCACTCTAAGATCATTCTAAGATTTTGAGAAATATTTTCCTTAAAAAAAGATGACAAAATTTTAAAACTTTGAGGCCATTTTCAGGGGTAATCCTTTGCTCGTTTCTGCAGATATCTTATCGAATTAAGAGCAAGCTCGTCGAAAACAACATTTCCCGTGTCGAAGAACCCACTCTTAGATCATTCTGAGTTTTTGAGAAAAGTTTTCCTAAAAAAAAGATGACAAAATTTTAAAACTTTGAGGCCATTTTCAGGGGTTATCCTTTGCTCGTTTCTGCAGATATCTTATCGAATTAAGAGCAAGCTCGTCGAAAACTACATTTCCCGTGTCGAAGAACCCACTCTAAGATCATTCTACATATTGAGAAATATTTTCTAAAAAAAAGATGACAAATTTTAAACTTTGACGCCATTTCAGGGTAATGCTTTGCTCGTTCTGCAAATCTTATCCGAATTAAAAGCAACCTCGAAAACTACATTGTCCCGTCGGAAGACCCACTTAAATCATTTCTAGATTTTGAGAAAATATTTCCTAAAAAGATGACAAATTTTTAAACTTTGAGCCATTTTCCATAATCCTTTGTCGTTCTGCAGTTATCTTATCGAATTAAGAGCAAGCTCGTCGAAAACAACATTTCCCGTGTCGAAGAACCCACTCTTAGATCATTCTGAGTTTTTGAGAAAAGTTTTCCTAAAAAAAAGATGACAAAATTTTAAAACTTTGAGGCCATTTTCAGGGGTTATCCTTTGCTCGTTTCTGCAGATATCTTATCGAATTTAAGAGGCAAGCTCGTCGGAAAACTACATTTCCCGATGTCGAAGACCCACTCTAATGATCATTCTGAGTTTTTGAGAAAAGTTTTCCTAAAAAAAAGATGACAAAATTTTAAAACTTTGAGGCCATTTTCAGGGGTTATCCTTTGCTCGTTTCTGCAGATATCCTTATCGAATTAAGAGCAAGCTCCGTTCGTAAAACTACATTTTCCCGGTGTCGAAGGACCCACTCTAAGAATCATTCTGAGTTTTTGAGAAAAGTTTTCCTAAAAAAAAGATGACAAAATTTTAAAACTTTGAGGCCATTTTCAGGGGTTATCCTTTGCTCGTTTCTGCAGATATCTTATCGAATTAAGAGCAAGCTCGTCGAAAACTACATTTCCCGTGTCGAAGAACCCACTCTAAGATCATTCTGAGTTTTTGAGAAAAATTTTCCTATAAAAAAGATGACAAAATTTTAAAACTTTGAGGCCATTTTCAGGGGTAATCCTTTGCTCTGTTATCTGCAGATAATCTTATCGAATTTAGGAGCAAGCTCGTTCAGAAAACTACATTTCCCGTGTCGAAGAACCCACTCTTAGATCATTTTGAGTTTTTGAGAAAAATTTTCCTATAAAAAAGATGACAAAATTTTAAAACTTTGAGGCCATTTTTCAGGGGTAATCCTTTGCTCGTTTCTGCAGATATCTTATCGAATTAAGAGCAAGCTCGTCGAAAACTACATTTCCCGTGTCGAAAAACCCACTCTTAGATCATTCTGAGTTTTTGAGAAAAATATTCCTAAAAAAAAGATGACAAAATTTTAAAACTTTGAGGCCATTTTCAGGGGTAATCCTTTGCTCGTTTCTGCAGATATCTTATCGAATTAAGAGCAAGCTCGTCGAAAACTACATTTCCCGTGTCGAAGAACCCACTCTAAGATCATTCTAAGATTTTGAGAAATATTTTCCTTAAAAAAAGATGACAAAATTTTAAAACTTTGAGGCCATTTTCAGGGGTAATCCTTTGCTCGTTTCTGCAGATATCTTATCGAATTAAGAGCAAGCTCGTCGAAAACAACATTTCCCGTGTCGAAGAACCCACTCTTAGATCATTCTGAGTTTTTGAGAAAAGTTTTCCTAAAAAAAAGATGACAAAATTTTAAAACTTTGAGGCCATTTTCAGGGGTTATCCTTTGCTCGTTTCTGCAGATATCTTATCGAATTAAGAGCAAGCTCGTCGAAAACTACATTTCCCGTGTCGAAGAACCCACTCTAAGATCATTCTGAGATTTTGAGAAATATTTTCCTAAAAAAAAGATGACAAAATTTTAAAACTTTGAGGCCATTTTCAGGGGTAATCTTGCTCGTTTCTGCAGATATCTTATCGAATTAAGAGCAAGCTCGTCGAAAACAACATTTCCCGTGTCGAAGAACCCACTCTTAGATCATTTTGAGTTTTTGAGAAAAATTTTCCTATAAAAAAGATGACAAAATTTTAAAACTTTGAGGCCATTTTCAGGGGTAATCCTTTGCTCGTTTCTGCAGATATCTTATCGAATTAAGAGCAAGCTCGTCGAAAACTACATTTCCCGTGTCGAAAAACCCACTCTTAGATCATTCTGAGTTTTTGAGAAAAATATTCCTAAAAAAAAGATGACAAAATTTTAAAACTTTGAGGCCATTTTCAGGGGTAATCCTTTGCTCGTTTCTGCAAATATCTTATCGAATTAAGAAGCAAGCTCGTCGAAAACTACATTTCCCGTGTCGAAAAACCCACTCTTAGATCATTCTGAGTTTTTGAGAAAAATATTCCTAAAAAAAAGATGACAAAATTTTAAAACTTTGAGGCCATTTTCAGGGGTAATCCTTTGCTCGTTTCTGCAGATATCTTATCGAATTAAGAGCAAGCTCGTCGAAAACTACATTTCCCGTGTCGAAGAACCCACTCTTAGATCATTCTGAGATTTTGAGAAATATTTTCCTAAAAAAATATGACCAAAATTTTAAAACTTTGAGGCCATTTTCAGGGGTAATCCTTTGCTCGTTTCTGCAGATATCTTATCGAATTAAGAGCAAGCTCGTCGAAAACAACATTTCCCGTGTCGAAGAACCCACTCTTAGATCATTTTGAGTTTTTGAGAAAAATTTTCCTATAAAAAAGATGACAAAATTTTAAAACTTTGAGGCCATTTTCAGGGGTAATCCTTTGCTCGTTTCTGCAGATATCTTATCGAATTAAGAGCAAGCTCGTCGAAAACTACATTTCCCGTGTCGAAGAACCCACTCTAAGATCATTCTAAGATTTTGAGAAATATTTTCCTTAAAAAAAGATGACAAAATTTTAAAACTTTGAGGCCATTTTCAGGGGTAATCCTTTGCTCGTTTCTGCAGATATCTTATCGAATTAAGAGCAAGCTCGTCGAAAACTACATTTCCCGTGTCGAAGAACCCACTCTTAGATCATTCTGAGATTTTGAGAAATATTTTCCTAAAAAAAAGTATGACAAAAATTTTAAAACTTTGAGGCCATTTTCAGGGGTAATCCTTTGCTCGTTTCTGCAGATATCTTATCGAATTACGAGCAAGCTCGTCGAAAACTACATTTCCCGTGTCGAAGAACCCACTCTTAGATCATTCTGAGATTTTGAGAAATATTTTCCTAAAAAATATGACAAAACTTTAAAACTTTGAGGCCATTTTCAGGGGTAATCCTTTGCTCGTTTCTGCAGATATCTTATCGAATTACGAGCAAGCTCGTCGAAAACTACATTTCCCGTGTCGAAGAACCCACTCTTAGATCATTCTGAGATTTTGAGAAATATTTTCCTAAAAAAACGATATGACAAAATTTATATAAAACTTTGAGGCCATTTTCAGGGGTAATCCTTTGCTCGTTTCTGCAGATATCTTATCGTAAGAGCAAGCTCGTCGAAAACAACATTTCCCGTGTCGAAGAACCCACTCTTAGATCATTCTGAGTTTTTGAGAAAAGTTTTCCTAAAAAAAAGATGACAAAATTTTAAAACTTTGAGGCCATTTTCAGGGGTTATCCTTTGCTCGTTTCTGCAGATATCTTATCCGAATTAAGAGCAAGCTCGTCGAATAACTACATTTTCCCGCGTGGTCGAAGGAACCCAACTCTACGATCCATTCTGAGTTTTTGAGAAAAGTTTTCCTAAAAAAAAGATGACAAAATTTTAAAACTTTGAGGCCATTTTCAGGGGTTATCCCTTTGCTCGTTTCTGCAGATATCTTATCGAATTAAGAGCAAGCTCGTCGAAAACAACATTTCCCGTGTCGAAGAACCCACTCTTAGATCATTTTGAGTTTTTGAGAAAAATTTTCCTATAAAAAAGATGACAAAATTTTAAAACTTTGAGGCCATTTTCAGGGGTAATCCTTTGCTCGTTTCTGCAGATATCTTATCGAATTAAGAGCAAGCTCGTCGAAAACTACATTTCCCGTGTCGAAGAACCCACTCTTAGATCATTCTGAGATTTTGAGAAATATTTTCCTAAAAAAAATATGACAAAATTTTAAAACTTTGAGCCATTCAGGGTAATCCTTTGCTCGTTTCTGCAGATATCTTATCGAATTAAGAGCAAGCTCGTCGAAAACAACATTTCCCGTGTCGAAGAACCCACTCTTAGATCATTTTGAGTTTTTGAGAAAAATTTTCCTATAAAAAAGATGACAAAATTTTAAAACTTTGAGGCCATTTTCAGGGGTAATCCTTTGCTCGTTTCTGCAGATATCTTATCGAATTAAGAGCAAGCTCGTCGAAAACTACA
>ARYC01006099.1:0-13988 GCA_000711775.1 Oxytricha trifallax
TGACTAAATAGATCTCTTGACTTTGACAATCCTAAGATAAATATTAAGTTATTTTGAACCAGATGCTTAAATTAAATATTTGCGGAAGATTTTATAAAGTGCTAATTTTTATGCAAACTTACTTTCTTTGAGCAATTTCCTGAGCTGAATCTACATTCTTATCATCTGAGACATGACCCTAAAGTTTAACATTAATAAAAACAGTAAAAACATACATTTTGATCATCCTCTCCTGAACTACCGAGGTCATCCTTTGATAACTGAGACTATGCTACTCTTTTTCCCATTTTATGATTTGATTGATTATTGATGTATATTATTTATATAATACAATATTCTCACTTTTCCCCTCATATAAAGTCTCTTAATTCATATTTTATCAAAGCAAGGTGACTTAATTAAAGTTTTCATTTATTGATAATATTAAGCAAATATGTAATATTGAAATACAATATTGAAATTATTACAATTTGTAGGTTTGGAAAATAAGTCGGGACAATTTTTATTTATAAATTTGTTTTTATTTATTATTGCATTTTAATTTCAGTCATTTAAATTGATCTCAAAACTGAACTCAGGCATATATTCTGGGTGGCTGATAGCGCTAACAAAGACATTGTCCAATTCTTTAGCTATTTCATCAGATCTTCTGCTCATCTCATCAATCTCTCTTTGAATGTCACGTCCATCGAAGTATTCTGCGAAATTCTTCTTTAAGTAGTTGAAGAATTCACGTCTATGAGTCCTTGGAACAATTTCATTCATTACTCACATAAAATTATTGATAGAATCAACTCTTGCTGGAATTAGCAGAGCTCTATCATCTTATTCGACTTCTACGTCCTTCAAAACAGTATGCTTCATTTCAAGACCAGTCTCTGGGTCAACATATTCCTCTTATAATAATAGTAATCAGTCATTGCTATTCTTTCATAAATACTCACCAGTGTTTGCATCTACGTAGGAGCCCTCATGAATATTCTTAGGTGCTGAAATTAGTTTTATCTTGCTAGCTACTTATTCAAGTTTAGCATTATTGAAGTTTACTTCTTGTGGAAGTTTCTTAGATAAAATATCTACGAGACACTTAACAATCTTTGATAAGGTTATGGTCGTAGCCTCGGTATAATCACTTGGTATTACTCTTGAAATAGAGGTGTAGCCTTAATAGTCAGAAATACTACAATAAATACTAATTATCATTATTTTCATCAAGCTTATGGAGCTCATTCATGTTAACCTTTAAGCTCTCACTTATTATAATTAATCATAATTTGCAAGTAATCGTTCTTCATGTCTTTGATAAAGTTTAGAAGAAGATTGTAAAGCCCGACTCCATTTACCAAATCAATGATGTTTTTCTTGGGTAATTATGCTTTATTCACATCTTTATGAGACTCCTTAGATTAAAGAGTCGCTGGTTTTTCAGGGTGCACAAGGTCTTCTTAGCTGTTCTATTTACTAGCCAACATATGCTGTTTTTCTCTTTCCTAAATGGCTTCTATCACAATTGCCAATTGCATTAATTGCCCACCAATTGCTCCCACGAATGGTCTGTTTCTCTCGAAATTTCCAGTAATGTCCTGGATATCTAATTGTAAAATGTGATCTCTGACTTCTCCCTTGTCTACGAAGTTTAGCTTTATGTCCTCTCTCAATTTTCTTAATTCTTCTTCCTTTCGACGCTGCTCTCTTAATTACCTTCTCTCCTAACGCAGCTCTGCTTTCTAGACTAATTTCATAGCTTATTCGTCTATAACATCTCTTCTTCTTTGATATTCTTTGATTAATTATAAATTAAATCAAATTTTATATTTAAAGAGACTTATATGAATTTCAATCATTTTATAGAACTTATGCTGCTATGGTTATCCCAGCGGGCACAAACCCAGACGCTATGATGATGAATAAAATTAAACTAATTATATTATCATTTTAGGTAATTTTTCTAGCAGTTATAATTTTGAATTATGATCTTCCTATATATCTTACATTATACATGGAAATTCAAACTGAGAAGTATGTTGAGCATATAATTTTTATGGCAAAATAAGATCGTGAAAGAATAAAGAAATGAATATGAAGAAATCATAATGAACTCATAATAATTTCATGTGTGGTATCTTGTTTAAATTTTTGATTAAGCTGCTGAATTGAGGCGTAAACAAGAACTTGAAGTTAGTTTAAGTTAAGTATTATGTATATTTATTATAAAGATCAAGGCATGTTGATTGAACCAATCGAACAAGTTATGAATGAAAACATTATGCCTTGGGTTCTTGACTGCATGGCTGATTAATAAATTATACTCATAATGAGGATGATTAAGAATTCAATCTTGAGGATGTTATTTAATATAAATTTGAAGAAGTATTGTGACTAGTCATATTTAAAAAAACATGTTTCAAGGAAGTTTACAGCAAAATAAATTATTAATTTATAGTTTGTTTGTTATATAATTCTTGAATAATTTCAAAAAAAATTAATTGAGCTTTTGATAACAATCCAAGAAATTTTAACTTTATATTATTCTAATTTTTTTAATATTTTTATCTCTTCATACTTATTATTTCTTCTTTGTTTTTTTACTTATTTTGTATTGAATCTCGTTTTACTTAATTCCTTTATAAATTTATCCAATTTTTTTCATATGATCAAATAAATAATTTTTAACTTTATTTATCTTAAGCCCTTAAAGGAATTTCAATTTCTTCATAATTTATGTGTAATATATTATTGAAAGTATATTTCAATATAAATTTTATAAGAAATTATTTTAAAAAAATTAAAGTCGAGAAACTCTCTTCCCAAATAAAATTTCAATTAGAGTTTCAAAATATTATTAATTTAAAATAATTTATACATTACCTTGCAATACGCTTATCGTACATAATGTCAAATAAATACTAAATTTTAACTTTCTTAAATGAAGTTTTATAAAGAACTAATTTAAATTTTTATTTACTTGTTCATTCATGACGAAGATGGAGTAAGGCATAGAATCAACAAATAATGTATAATTATATTTGATAATTTAATGATTATTTCCTCTTCTACCTCGATTTACTTGTGTGGAATAGTCAATCTCACTATGGCTCTTTCCCCAGTATTTTACTCATAATACTCACCAAATAATCATATTTTAAATTTAATTTAATATATTCACATTAATTAAAAAAATTAAAATTAAAACTTCTCTGATATTCTTTCTCGATGCTTTCATGTATTTTGAGTTTTAATTCTATCAATTCCGCGTTTCTGATTTCTTCATAGATATTTAAATGAAAATATTATAAATATTTCTTATTATAAATAATAAGAAATACTATCCTTGACAATTTTTTGATTATTTTCATTAACTTAATTTTATATTAAGCTCTCAAGTAACTAAGCAGTTTAACCATGAATCATAATTTTAATTATTAAAAATTTAAGCAATAAAATTTTATTAATTAAATTGTTAATCTAAAATAAGATTATGATAAATAAGTGTTTAAATAACTATTCTTCTCTGATATTATTATTTATTTTTTTCTTTAGATGCTTTCTTTGTGATGTTGTTTACTTAGTTCAAAGGCATCTTTAATAACATCTTATAAATCTTTTAAATATAATCCTCATCATCAATGAAATCAGTCATCTTGAAAATTAGCATATACTATACTCTATAATTAATCGATCTTGATCTTTAAGGGCACTTAGGGCATTGAATCTTAAACCAACAAGGTATGATTTTGCCATAACTCTGGCAACATGCTTCTTGTGAGCAGCTCTCTTTTCCTCTTTTCTTGCTTTTTGTTGCACTCTTCTACGTTCCAGTTCTATGTATAAACCACACAATCATAATAATTCAGCAGCCTCTAATCTTTATGCTTCTATCAATTCTCAGTAGATTTTATACTAATATTTATTAAGATTTCTTCTCTTTAGATTTTTAACGATCTTAAGTTCCTCTTCTTCAAGGACTTTCATTCTGGCTTATTCGAGTGTCTTCAAAATCAAGCAATTTAGCATAGGCTCTATTTCCTTGTCAAAGTCAAATAACTCTGGATCCTCGTCGAAAATTTAGGTTGCTTTACAATTTTCTTTTGAGGGCATCTTTGGTTGGAAGAGGGGTACAGGGGGTCTGTCCAGATAAAATTCTGTGGCTACTCCTTCTTCTCTTTCGGGTGGCTTATCAGTTAGCTACTCAACATTATAGGAATATAATTAGTAAATTTCCATGTGAAGACGGCCTGGCACTGGCTCTGGAGTGGGAATGTCTCTGTTTGGATAAATATTCATTCTTTGAGGTGATTACAGATCCTAATAATATAAACATCTTATAAGTATAGTAAAAATACCTATGCTGATCTCTTGAAAGATTTAGTTTTTCTTGTATCGTTCTTTTTATCCATCATGAATTACAGATAGCAGCATAAGTACTACCTCTTGCAATACTAATTAAATTACTATAAGGTACATAATGTTTTGAGGATAATACTCTCTAATAAATTAAAAGTTAAAACTCCATTGAATATATCGAATAAAGTAAAAATTACAATAAAACATCAAATTGAGTGTATTTTCAACGATTTATATGCTAATTTTCATTATAAAACTTACTCTTGATTTTAACCACTATAAGGATCCTTGTACTTTGGTTTGCCTTGAATGACTCTTGGTTAGGCAGAGAAATCTCCACCCATTGGTGCACCACCTAATGATCTGCCGTAATCTAACATATTTTCTGTATTATTATAAAATTATGAATTTATTTATTTAATTTCCCTTTTTTATTTATAAAACTTGCACTTGAAAGTTATATATATTATAAGATAAACATTTATTATTGATATTAAATCTATTAAAATGTATGAAAATTATTTAAAAATAGACAATTGAGTTTATATTTAGAATTTTCAAAGTATATAGCTTGCAGAGATTAGTCCCATTAGCATTCCAAGCATTATTTTAAGGTAGCCTGCCTGTGAATTTGAAGTAATTAAGCAATTTCTTGCATAGGTTATATTCAAAAAAGGATAATTAAAAATTTCTTTTTTTTTAATTGAAATAAATCTGAATTATGATTAAGTAAATGTTTTAGTGATTTGGTGCAGAAGTAGCAAGCTAACTGATAGTCCACATGTAGCTTTGAGTTTTAAGGTAGCAAGCACTCTGGCTGAAAGCTTGGACTTGGCCTGTGCTTACTGCTCCACCTCTCGCAGCACAACAATGAGTTGAAGAGGAGCACGCTGAATCTGAGGCACTTGAGCAAAGAGTGGGATTTGATCGAGTAGTGCTTACACATGAATAAGTGTAGTAAAAAAATATTTACTCTATAGAATTCCTAAAAATTCCATAATAAATTTAAGAGTAGTTTGTCGTGGATGAAAGTACATAAGTACCAACGTAATTGACATATTCCAAAGGTAAACATTGATAATTTGTGGTATTAGTTATAGCATTATTTGTACCTTTTACTGATTAAACCACAGCTGCACAACACATATTCCCAAGATTTGTGTTTGCATTATTATTGCAGAAGGCATCTGTTTTGTTTGCATTGCAATTTACAGCAGTCACTGTAACTTAAGCTTAAACAGTTGAAATTAGCAGAATGCCAACTGCTACAACGAATGTTAATTTATTTGTCATTTTATTTAAATTAGAATTTATTATAAATATAGAATTCATTCAAGCGATTAATCTTTCTATTCTATTCTTATGCTTAAAAATAACTTCAGGAAAAATTATGACATTACATTAAATAGTAATTCTATCAAAATGGAAGTAAAAACTAAACAACAAGCTATAGACTAGAGATCTATATTCTTAAAGGATCTCCCAAAAATGATTCTGCTTATGATTCTTTATTCATTCTAAGTAACACACTTTCGATTTTATTTTAATACTTGCATCTAGGGTTTGCCAATCGGACTTTTTCTGTCATCTGTTCCAATTCTTTTCAAAAAGTATTTGTCCTACTCAGATATTGGACTGATTATGATGTGCACCATGCCTTTCAGTCTTAAAGTTCTATGGTCGCCATTCGTCGATGTTTACTATTCAAAACGAATTGGAAAAAGAAAGTCATGGATAATCCCAACTCAACTAATTGTAAGATACTCAAGTCAAATGTCTTAAACTTTATCTAAGCTCAGTATGTTCTTATTCTATATGAGTGGCACTCTTGAAACAATGCTGATGAACAAAGAAATATTCATGGTCACTGTGCTTTTCACCATCATGATTTTTATCATTACATGTCAAGTAATATCATTTTCATTTTTACACTATACTAACAGGACATAGCAGTTGATAGCTGGGCTGTTGAAATTTTACATGAGAATAATACTTCCTACGCATCTACTTGCCAAACAGTCGGTCAGACAGTTGGGTGCTTTATTTCTAATTCTCTCTTCATTGCACTGAATTCAATCGAGTTTTGCAACAAATACATATATTCTAGTGAACAGACAGAGCCATTGCTTTCAATAGGTGACTTCATGTTTTACTGGTCTTAAGTTCAACTGTTTGTAACACTCTACATTCTTATCTTTGTAAATGAGAAATAAAGGTCCGATCATTCTCATAGTCAAAATGACTTAAATAAGCCCAATTCTAATGACAAGTCGGGGCCTGAAGAAATGGAGAGCTAAAAGAGGTAATAGGAATCTGAAGAAAATAATCATGAATCCAATGATTACAGTCTTAGTCAGGTAATACTTGTCCTTAAGGATTTACTGTCAAATAAATACATACTTTCAATTAATATGTTCTACTTGATATTGAATGCTGGATTGGCTATTGACGGTGGAGTTAGCCAAATTTATCTTACAAATGAAGTAAGAAATAAATCGATTGTTTAATTCTAACTTTAGCTTGGATTTTCAAAAGAAAACTTCTCATTGATTTAATTGATAAGCGCACCAACTGAAATTTTATACTCCCTCATTGGTGGATACTTCAATTCAAAGAGTCCTTTTAAGTTTACTTTGTATATGAGTATATTGTGCTTGTTTACTGTAAGAACTCCTTTTATTAAATTATATTATTTTAATTTAGAGCTCTTATACAATCCTTGTTCTCTTTGCAACATTCCCAAAAGAACCTTCAACTTGGACTTTCATTCATGTAATAGGCTTGACCCTATTTAAATCTTTCGTGCAAACTTGCTTTTTTACTGCAAAGTTTGCAACTGTTTTCAGAATTTGTGACAAACGTATTTCAGGCCTCTTCATTACTTTGATGGCTACTCTATCAAATCTTTCCTATAGTATTCATAAGCTCTATATTTTCAAAATAGTGGAGTATTTTGGAATATTTATCCCATAAGCAATGATCACAGTTATAGTAATAATTTATGTTTACAAAGTTAAAGATACGATCCTTGAAATGGATAATGTCCCTAAGGAAAGCTGGGCTGTATCAGAAAATGTACTTAAAAAAGTTAAGCAAGCTTGACTGTCTTAATAACTTATTTATTTACTCTTATACTTAATTTGATTAAAATATTTACTTTGGTCTAAATGAGTGTTGAAAGATAAGTAAATCGTGTAAATTGTAGAAATAATAAAGATAAAATAAAATGAAAATCATCCTTGTAATCATTATCTCAATATTACTATAATTACAACAGATTCAGGCTCACAGCATATTAATTTGCTGTGCTTATGAAGAATATGAACTATAAGAAAAGATTAGCTTAATATAACAGATAGACAAGATAGAAAATAACTTAACATTAGCTATTCACTAAAGACTTCAAAATTTGCATGCTTTAAATGAACTTAAAGATCAGATAAACATACTTACATTTAGTTCAAATGAAGAACATAATTTGAGAATATACGAGACAGATTAATTTTATGTAGTTTAAGCTTTATCAATAGTCTAAAACTAATCAAGGTTGCTTAAGAATATTCTTTAATAGTAAAATTTCCTAAATTTAGTATAGGAAAGTGGCTTTGAAATAGTGATTATAGGATTATCTGTATATGAATATCAACTAGCTCAGGTTTTTAATGTCCCCTATATTCAACTGGTAGACAACCCATTTAATTTCTTACAACTTTTCAATGATCTCCTAGCTCCTAAGAACTCTCTAACTTGCACTTTTTTCAGTTAGTTCTACCCTGAGATATTTACAAGCTTTCGTTATGCAAATAGATTCATAAACCATATATCGATTATCTAACAAGAGCTATTTATCAAACCTCTGGTTTCAGTTGCTTTCAATCAAGGTCTGTAGAAATATATACCATTTCTTAACAATCAAGAAATAGCCAATAAAGTCTTAATAAACGGTCCATCTTTTATTGAAGAACTTAAATTACAGAATAATCTCAGGACTGGGTATTTTATGACTTAACAGGATTCATTGCAATTAGGCCATAATCCTGAATCTATCAATAAGATATACCTTGTTATTTTAGGTCCAAGATATTATGTTTAAAATCAGACACTTTCAGCATTAGTCAGATTTGCTTAAGAAACTGATTACATAATTAAATTTATTATAGAAGACTTAAAAGTATACGAATAGTAACTAATAAAGGAACTTCAAGAAAAGAATTATTTGATAAGTAGAGCAAGTTTGGGCAATTTTAAAGTTTAAGCTTTAATATCTGTTCCTGATAAATATTGCAATTTTTTTTTACTTTTGTTGAATTCATATCTTAACAAAGGTTATTTATTTTTAGAATAAGCTATACTTATGTCAATCCAGAACAAGATCCCCTTAATAGGTCTAACAATCGAAGCTTCTCAAAGAATATACTGCCAATTACTTGAATATGAACTAAACCAAGGCATTTGCTTAACTCCCTCTCTCCCTCAATTCACAGATCTCTCAACTCTATATTACGTATTCCAATACCTCAATACAAACAAAAAAGAAATCCAGTAATCAATTGACTTAAACTTTAACCAGCTAAATTCTTAGCAAAAGAACTAAGCCTCTCTGTAATTTCATATTGACTAAGTTATCTTTGATCACTTAAGCGAGAGATAGCTAAATGAAAACGAAGGATTTTTCAAATCTCATGACTATGATTTACTATTAATACTTTCAATTGGTTGCAGCATAAGTTTAATACTTTCTTACATAATAATTAGTGATATCATATATGTGTGCTTTTGTCATAATAAGGATGAGTTAAAGCGAAGATAGGCATAATCGAAAAATTCAAAACAAAAGAAAGAGTGATTTTTAAAGTGGATATATATTTAGTGAATTTCTTGATTGCTTTAGATTTTAGTTTAAACTTTTTAATTCACAGATATTATTAAATGCTAATCAATTTTATTTAAGTTAAATTTTAATTTTAATTTAATGTCATATAAAAGTGAGACTGACCAAGATCAGGACATACCTGAATCCCTCAACCTTTTCCAAGAATGTTTACTACCTCAGTATAACCTTCAACCTTTCCAAACTTAACCAATTAAGAAAGATATTTAAGCTTAAATTAAAGAGCAGTTTAAATAGTAAATGGTGAATGAATTCACATATGAGACTCTCGCAGTAAATTTTATTTGTGAAAGATTATTTTAAAACTGTGATTACTTTATAAATAAAACATTAAATTCAATGAGTCCATAGAAAGACATTGATTAGTTAAAGAGAAATAATCAAATATTTTTCAATAATGAAGCTACAAACTCAAATTAAAATTTCCTGTAGCTTCCTTAGCCAATACAATTAATTCATTATTTATGGAATCTATTCATATTTTTAATCAATTAAAAATAAAAATGATAAACAATCAAGACAGAAGTCATTATAAGTATAGAAAGATTAATAGTCAAGTATCTAGCCCATAAAGATATATCAAGAAAAAACTCCGAACAATAGACAAAATTTAAGATAATATTGATAAAATTAAAAATTTATGAAAGCATAAAAATAAAGTAAATGCTTTATCATAGCAGTTATAAAAAGCAATACATCAATTAAATGTAATATATAAACTTATTTTTATAGAATTATATTGCTAATGCATAAATTTGATACAAGTTTGATTCATTTTAAGATCAGTTTATAAAATTAAGATTGCCATTTTATACTATGACTTTATTTTCTAACTGAAAATTAAAATTAATCATACTTTAAGAATAGTAAAATTTATAGATTATTGAGGACATCAACAAAACTGCAATAACTCCAAATCATAAGGGCCAATTTTTCAATCTCAAAAGCTTTATATATTTTAGATATAACATAATTCATTCTTATTCAAATAATTTATTCTTCTAAAGCCAGTTGATTTCAGATGAATACTAGAATAATAAACTCTCTATATAAGAATCACCTTCTGAAAGAGGCTTCGAAAATATCAACTAACTTTATCAAACATGTCAAGCAAAACTGAACACTAAGAATACAGAGTTTAACAAAAATAAACTCATCAAATATGTGTGATAATTATTTAATGAGTTTGTTTATATAGTTTACCAAATCACCTTATTTGGCATCTTTGAAAACTGAAGAATAGGACTAAGATTAAGACGATAAGTTAAGCATTCATTAGTTAAGTACTCATAAACGATCAAAGAGCCCCTCTAAAAAATAGAGTCAAAGTGATGCTAATAATTTTACTTTGTAAGATTAGCTTGATTACTTGAAAAATGAGCTGTTTAAGCTGTTCATTATAGAGAAATGAATCTTATGTTTTTAATTATAAAAATTAATTACACAAGTTTATCTACAGCGATTTCTCTTCAGAAACTGGAACCATATTTTTGAAGCAGCTTACTCTACATAAATTGCTAAAAGACGCAAACATCCTAAATTCTAATAAAAAAGCCTTCATTAGTCTCACTGATCAAAGTATAAATTTGCTGATCGCTTAACAATCCCATTAAAATATCTCAACTTCTAGATAATAATCCAAAAAGGCAATTACATCAATCTCTTAAACAATCTCCTTCAAGCAATTCTAAAATTTAATAATCTCGGTTTTGGAGAAAACTGATGCTTATGATTTCAAATCCAATCCTCAGCAAGCAATAGTATAGTGCATGTAGAATCACTTTATAGATGGCCTTTTATACGAAAAATACAATGAAGGAGATTAATCTATATAAGAAGAGATTCAATAAATTGGGATTGAAGATGAATAAAGCATTGTTTTATGGAGGTAAGTAAGGAGAAGCATAAAAAAGTTGATGGAATACTATTTAAAAATAAGTCAATCTGATGGTGAAGGGATAAGAATTAATAAAAAGGTAAATCATAATTAGTTAGTAAAAGGATAATCAGAATTGAAATTATCTACTAAAAGCATCATGAAATTTTTGCTTGAATTTGAGATATCTCCATAGTTACTAAGGAATAAAACTTGCTTCTTAGTTTGGTATTTCACTTCTTTGCATCAAAATTTGACTTAATCTTTTATTTAATTTGATCTTACTTGCTTTATTTTTAAATTATGAGGAGTTAAATGTTCACATCAGATCTCAGCTGTATTCAATTTTAAATGAGCGGAAAGAATCGAGCGATCTATAACTTTTTATTCTATTTTTGCACCGACTAGCTGTCTTGAGTTTTCAATAGCAATCTAATGATGATAATCAAGATATCCCCAATCAATATCTATAATATACACTAATTTTATTTTCTTATATTGATAGTTATGTATGCTAATTTTTTTCCAATCACGAGAAAGTTCTGGTGTTTTTAACTAAATTGGAGCTTTCCTCTGGTTTCAAGAAAGTATCTAATCAAATTTTGAACCTAAATCTAAGTAAAAACTAACTAGTCTTAAATCCTAATAAATTGCAAATGATCAACTCAATAGTGAAACTTAATTAAAGCAACGATCAATAAAAGAATATTTTAACAACTATTGATATTTAAAATCACTCAACCGAAGGAATGCGGTTTTATTAGTATAAAAATATATATAATATTGACAATTTTATATAACTATATGTAGATATATAATATTCAGACAAGAATACTTTGCAATAAAATAATTAACCTATATATTTACTAAATGAAAGTTAGAACTTAAATATAAACAAAATTTACTCAAATTGCTTAGATTTGCTTTAAAATGACGATAATTCAAGAATAGTTGAGACTATTTTTATAAAATAATTACAAAATTTATATGTAAATCTTTATTTTCAACTTAAATTATAAATGATTTTCAGTGTATATGGAGATATGAACACTATAGATGAGAACAAAACCATTAAATTCGATAAAATTAAGTAGATACTAATAAATTCAAACATTTTGACGAATAATAAATCAAGATAAAAAAATAGCAAATAAATAAGCATTTCTTAAGTATAGTTGGATTTATATCTAGCTTAAGTTTGTACTCATAATAAAAATAATTGTGATAAAATATCAGTTTATTTTTCATAAGTAGATATTTTTATCATAGAAATAACATGTAGAGAGATTTCTTTAAATTTAGCAGTCATAGTAAAAATAACCATTCCATGAATTTTGATCATTTAAACTCATCAATTGTAAATTTAATCTCAAATTCATCTGTAGTTACTTCAATAGATAAAAACAATAATTAATATCTCTTTATATTTAGCAATAATATTTGAAATTAAAGTAAAACCAATATATAAATTTGAATTTATAAAACTTCAGGAAATTGGTAAAAAGATCAATATCTTAGCTTTAAAACAAATATTTAAAAGAAAAATTAATTAAATTATGAGTAATTTAAGAAACTAATCATTCTTATAGCAAAAGATATTTTGCTAATTACATTATAATTTATTCCTTTTTTTTCTTAAGATAATCCTGATGAATTAAATCTATTGCTAAAACAATTTGATATCATACTGTAAACCAACCCTCAACTCTAATAATCTTAAATATTAAGAAATTCACTTGAATTGCAATTGGAAAGCCTTACAACTATAGAAAATATCCAAATTTTAACAGAATTACATAAACACATAACTCCCATATTCCAAAACTATGCTTTATAAGACACAAAGTTATTAAATGGCAAATAAGATTATCTAATGAATATATAGCAATATCAGTAATTTCTGAAAGATTTCTAAATATTTCCCAGTTTAATTAAAATGCAAAGGCTTCAGCAAATCTTTGAACTACTAAGCATCACCATAGAAACAAACAATAAAATAAGAATAAGTCAATCTTTTCAGAAATATTTAGACTAACATGCCTTCATTCAAGCTATTGGCTTGATTTCTTAATAACTCCCAGATACTTTATTCAATCATATTCATCAAATTAGTAAAATTGATGATAATAATCAAATTAAAGATTTCGATAATTGTGAACACTAGTTAAGACTACTCTATTTAATTAATAAAATTTCAGAAGGATTAGAAATAAATATTAAATTTAAATAGTCATAAAATATAAGTTTGGCATGTGTCAAGGGACTTAGTAATATAGTCAGGTAGAGCAATTTCTACTAGATAATAAACTAATAAAAGATTGGGATGCAATCAAAACCCCAAAACCCCTTAGTGAGGTTTATAAGTGCTTTGATTTGTAGGGTATAGTTGGGGTCTTATTGTGGTTAGTAGAGAAAACGCAGGTTTTTTATGAATTTAATGAATATTTAATGAGTATTACTGTACTTAATTCAAACAAATTTTATCTGCTTATCTTTGAGATACCTCTTGAATTTAGCAGTCTGTAGTTGTTCTAGTATATCATCTAATGATTATCGTGGATATGCTGGAGCTTTTACGATGACCATCTCAACTATCTTCTTAATTTCATTGCATATTTCATCTTGCTCAGTTTAGCAGCCAAACTTATTGATTATTTCTCATGTTTTGTTCCAAAGTATGACATACTTTCCATATCGCACTCTAAGATAATTGCAGCTCCCGCCCAAACATCCCATTATACAGAGCCATTTGTCCATTTCTCTCTTATAGGGAAGTATCCTGGAGTGCCTAAAACCTTTGCTAAAGTCACTATTTCTTGTCTTATTGCTCTGTTGAAATCTATGACTACTACTTCTAAAGGGCAGAGATTTAGCATT
>ARYC01006100.1:0-30674 GCA_000711775.1 Oxytricha trifallax
AGCACTCTTAATAAAATCGACTGTATCTATCTTTAAATCATACATCAAATGATAGAGCAGCAATTACTTATAATGAAATTTCAATAACCCCAAATATAATTCAATTCCATTGAACTAAGGGCTGTAAGGAACATTAAATACAGGTGCTATATTTAGCCTTTCATATTCCTTCCTTGAATCTTTAGTTTTATGAACTGACAACTTATCAACGAATAGAATAATCTCTTAGTCAGCGTACTTATCTCTGAGTTATTGCAAGAACTTAATATATTATTCAGTGTTTATAGAACGAGGGTGAATAACATAAGTCTCGAGGCCACTATCTTCACTTATTCCTCCAAGAATAGCATGAGTTTAAACTTAACCTTTTAGTCATAAACTTCTATATTACTATACCTCTTGTACCAAGACCTTGATATAAAGGTATTGAATGTAAATACAGCTTCATCAGCGTGTATGAAAATTATATTATGCTCTTAAGACCTCTGCATTTAATCGAATATATAATTTAAATTAGTCTTATAAAATGGAACATTAAAGTCAATCACTCTCTTAATGCGATTGACTGTCTTGTAAGATATTCCGTTCTTTTTATATATGTTAGCTATCGATTAAGCAGATATGTGAAGCTCAGGAAATTGGCGATGAAACATCACAGCCCTCTAGGCTAGAGAGAAATGAGCCCAGTATTTAAGAGTCTTATCATTAATAAGATATTCAATATGATGCTGCTAAAATTTTAAGGGTCTCTTAGGCTTAGAATTAAGATGATATCTCTTTAAATTCAATGCTAATAGACAGTGAGACCTCACAGTTGCTGGAGATTTATGGAGTAGCCTTGCTATAGACGTATAATTTAGAACAGGCTTGAGTTATTCACTATATTCATCACATCCATATCGCAACTTAAACAATAAATCTATATACTCACTGTCATAAACTGACCCCAAACCTCGCATATACTCACTTAAATTACTAATATTTAAACATTAAACCCCTACATAAACCCTATTAAAACCTTAATAAAGTATGCACTAATAGTCTACTTTTATCAATCAAAAACTCAATCAAACTACTGAAAGGGTTTTGGGGTTTTGAACATAGAAAAAAAATAAATGAATGTAAATGAACTTTGTTATGTTTTAATTAAATTTAAAAGATAAAGATTATTCTAAAATAAATGAGAATATTGTACACCAATATTCTAAACCTCAAATAAATATGAACAAAAGTAACTATTGTAAAAGAAAGATAGTTTAAAGTTTAAAAATTAGTCAAATGGAATAAATGTTATTAAAAAAATCAATACAATAAAATCAATTGGTGTGAAAAATAATAGTAAATACCTTGAGTTGCTTAAGCATTTATAAGAATAACAAAAACGAGCCAATATTTGGAGATATAGAATGTTCTTAATATAAAGTGAATTTTTCAGAAATTTATAAATCTATTTATAGCAGTTAAAATCCGTGTTTTTAGAGGTTTTGCATTTTAAAAATAATAATAGATTTTATCAAATATGGCCAAAGACCCACTTTTCAAGGGTTTATGAAGTTTTTTAGTCAAATAAGTATAACTTGTAGTCTGAGTATATAAATATAGATGATGGTGAACAATAGTAAATAGGTTTGAGAACAATTTAAATATAAATGAAGGTTTAAATAAAGATTGGGCTTTTGAAAAAGTACATGCCAAGCATTTTTTAATTTTTGATGGTGATGGAGTGTCCTACTTTGGATTTTAAGTTTCGACTATTGTAGAGGACCTTCTAAAGCTTATGTCTGTGGAATATAAACATCAATGAATCAATACAGGACCAGTTAGGATAGCTAGATCTTTGAAGGAGGATTATTTTTTACTATATATAAAATCATCAATTTTTCACCATAAAACTCAATTATTATTTTACTATGGGCATCATGAAATTCATGCTTGAAGCAATGGTTAAGATGATGTTTTCAAAGTATATGATTATCTTGTATTTCTAGAGGTTATTGAGGCCGGAGAATCTTAAAATAATATTTTTGGATTTCATTTCTTTCTATCTCGTGAAATAATGATTTTTTGATGTCTTAAGATGTCAGGTTAGAAAAATGAGTGAATAAAATTATGGTTCCTAGCTTTTCAAAATTTTATTACCATATTTGTCATTTAGAATAACCTTAATATAAAAAAAGTGAAAATTTCAGCAAATTATAAATCTCTTGAAAACATTTAAAATTAGAGTTTTCAAGGGTTTGAGACTTTTTTATAAAATACTTTATTTTATAAAAATCCTTAAATATTCAATATTTAAGATTTCAATTTGATTATTACAAGTCAAATAAGTGTAATATGTAGTTTGAGTTTATATATTTCGCTTTTTTTTATTAGATAATCTAAATAATTTTTAAGTGAGCAGCTATTAAATTTTATTTGAAACATGCAATTAGACATTATTTATATTTAAGAATTGGGCTTGCTATTGTTAATCAGATGAAGAAGTTTATTTTAGCAAATTCATTTTATGAGCATTTTATGTATTTTAGTATATAATGTATATAAAATTCTATGATAATAATTAATTTTAAGTATATAAAGTTAAATTGTTATTTTAGAAATATTAATTATAGAAGTTGATCTATAAGTAAGTAAATATGAATTTAGAATTTATTACTTTAATTTATTTGAATCATTTATATATTTATTATAAAATTAATTAATAATAAAGAATAATCGTGATTTCAAATAAAGTTATTTCGAAAAAATCAATAAAAAAGCCATATTAATAAATTGAATATTAATTTTCAAATGCTTATCAGTTATCTAGTCAGGATATATAAAAAAATTCAAAAAAAATAATTATAATATATACCTATAACAATAGTTTACATTTGTTCATATTAAAAATAAGCTCAAAATTAAAATACAGTTTCCAAGCATTTTTACTACATCTTCTAAGAAAAAATATGAAATTTGATAATTAAAAACTATTTAGGATGATATGTCAATAATATAAACTTAATAAAAAATACATAGATATGGAAGAATAAATTCAAAAAAGGTATTTGCTTTAATCTTGAAATAGTAATTAAAATATTAATCACGGAGAACTTTTGTTCTGTTAAATTATATCATTTTGGTATTATCATAATAAAATAATATTAGCAAAACATGTTATAATACAAATAATGTTTTTTAATATAACGATAACTTTATCATTACGATCAAAAAAATTAAATATATGATGAAATGTTTAAAATGAGATGGATTTTTTAAAAAATTGAGGAGATATATTTAGTCCTTCTGACACTTACTAATTTAATGTTATCATGTATGATCACAAATTATTCCTGCAATCACCCACCCATTCAACTGTAGATCCTACTTTTCTTATAACCCAAGATCTTCTCTGAGTAAATTCTTCACTAGTAGAGGAGGGACAGATACCTAAATCACGGGAGTTACTTGGCATATGATGATCACACATCAAGGAATATTATTTTTAGTAGAATTGCGATGAACTTCTGACAAAGCTATCTAGTGAACCATTAAACATTTTTCAATTCTGACTTCGATTTACCGAGGAAACCCATGATAAAGATGCTAAGTAGCTGGGATAGTACGAAAGGGGGTTCTCATTTCCCCTACGATTACTCTAAGTCTACGAAAATAGCAATTTGAGTCACATCAAATCTTCCCGGTCCTATTTAGTGGCCATCCCTTGCCCTAATCGTTCTTATAATAGCGTATTCGTGATCAGCGACCCGTAATTAACAATAGTGTGGGGTCGAAGGGTCCCTCAGAACAGTTTTAATTTTTTCGAAAATGACAAAAACTATGAATTAAGTGTAAAAAGTAGAACAAAACAATTCAATATAAAGCATTAAAAATTTGTTTTTTATATTTATAAAAATTAATATATAGATTTTATTTCTATTCTTCTAAAAGAATCTCCAGTTTTAATGAATATATAACAAAAATAATAATTAGAATTCCACATAAGATAGTAGCATTAGTAATATTGATGTATTTAAGCTCTTATTCATTAATAAATACTTGCTATAAAATTATAATTAGCCAAAAGAGTTTTAATTCAACAATATTTTTGTTAACATTCTGTTAAGTTACAGAAAGTAAAATTACCAAAAATAGCAATTATTCAACTTTAAAAAGATATATATTTTCATTATAATTTTAATACAAATTATTTTTTTATTTTTTCATTTGTAATTATTTAGATATTTATCATAAAAGCTATAAAAAACTACTGATTTCCTGAAATAATGAGCTTCTTTCAAATTAATAGGAATATTCATAATTAGACCCCCCCAGACAAAAGCACAAAAAATAGAAAATAAGCTGTCTTATTTTGAGATGTTGAGCAAGTTTAATTTAATTTTACTAATATTAATAGTTATGCTATATTTTAAGTAATATATTATCTATAAAAATTAATAATAAATCCAATTTCAATCTGTGAAACTATCACAGAATCATTTATAAAAGCGTTGATATAAAATTATTACAAATTTTGTATTATTAAATAAAGAACCCCTAAATAATTCTGTACTCATTATAGAACCTACTAATATTTCTAAGTCGTTCAATGTGTCTCAATGTGTCTTTGAGATTTGTTTAGTTTGTTTGCATATTTAATAATATAGTCATTAAGGAAAGATGGATTCTTAAAACTTCATACTTCAAAAATCTCCCAATACTTATAAGAAGTTATTAAGATAAAAGTGCATAAAGAAAACAAAAAAGAGAAACTCTTCGTAAGTTTTTATAGACTATTTCTGGACTTAGTTATTACCCATTCTTTTCTGCATTATATTAATATGCAATTTAAAGAGAAATACAAAGTGATGAAATCCAGCTTACAGAATAACGATAGCTATCTTTAATTTGAAAATTTTATAAATTTCCATTGGCAAAACTCCTAATTCTATCTCGCTCATCTTTAAAGATTTTTCCATTCGGATTCAACTGGAGAGATCTCAAAAACAATATAATTAAGGAAGAATAATCTGTGGATCTGAGACCCTTGTGGTTGTGGAGATTTTTCAGCCACTCATGTTTTGCAAAATTGCAATCTTATAATCGGATTTTCATATGGATGCCGACGTAGTAAAAGTTCAAAGCCAAGCAGGATAATTTTTCCTTCAAATACGCTACATTTCCCGTGTCTTTGGAGCACTGTGACGATAGAACTAAAATTTGGTCAATTTATAACAATAATTATATTTTTATTTACATTTTATTATTAATTTTTGTTGTGGTGTTATATTTAACCCAAACTTTTATAAATACTCAATACGTGAAGTAATACATATCTTTAAGGCAGGTTTCTTTTCCTTCGAAAATTTCCTGGCCCATACTTTAAAATATGCAATTTTCTTTTCATTTTATAAAAATCTTTATCAATATATTTGATCTAGTTTTTTATAATCTTTCATCCAATATCATTATGACTTTTAAAAGGAATTTATATTTTAATAAAATTTATATTATTTTTTAAAACAATTTGTTACAATTGTTTTAAATATCATATTAATTCATGCAATAATAGTATAACTCGTTAATTATATATAAAGAATAGTTGCTTAGTACATTTTATTGGTAATTGAAATTGAAATTAATATATTTCTAATATTTTTATTGGTAAACAATATAAAATTGAATATTGGAGGCAGGAAATTCCGAAGGTGGCATAAAATTTAAATAGAGGGCGAGAAACTGTATAGGGGAATAACTTCCCCCCCCCCACCTTAATTTCTTTGTTCTTAAAATGTCAGCTGTATAAAAGAAAGCAAAGAATTTAGTGTTTATGAGTGGTCTTGGGGTCATATTATTATTATTATTTAATGCTTTACAGAAATTAATACTGGGGATTAAATCAACCAGGAATATATAATCATTTTATGCTCTTTCTTCCCTTTCTCGCTACCATTGGTGTCCTGTATTGGAGACCGGGATTTTTGTTTGGCTCCCAGGATTTGTTAACCAGATGGATGGTTAGTTACTTAAAGCCTGTCCTCTTCCCAATCCTTCGGTGGGTCACATAGGATCACGGAGAACTATGTGTCGTGATTGAGCCTTAACTTCTTTATATTCAACACTTTCAGGATTTATGCTGGTTATATATATCCTAGGTGATTTTAGTTGTAGAACCTTATGCAGGTAAAAGCCCCTTTAACTACCAGAGCGATATACTGCCTAGTAGGAGGAAAAACCCCGCGTTGATACCTTACTGAAGTGTTGTTTCTAGAGTTTTTGCGCCCTATTTCTTCAGTGAGTAGAGCACTTTCTGGGGTCTGAGCGGTATGCCCCTTGCTCCTAGTAATATTTCTCCTGTTCTTACCCCAATGTGATGAGAAGTAGTAGTGCCAAGTAGTTTTAATACGACATACATGACCGTATAGTCGGCGTTTTTGTTGAAAGATCCCCCTTTATCTTTCTGACGTATTCTGAGGAGGCTTTCAGATCCGGCACTTATCCCGTAAAAACAGGTGGCAGATTCGGTTTCGATCCAGGGGTACCGGAAATGGTCGGGATATATACTCCCAACATACCAGTAGGTCGTAACCCTTGGGGTCATATCATAATTCCTTGAAAAGCAGTTTCATCTTTTGTAATGTTTAGTCGAATGATCGATATTCGTTAATGATTCACTACAGTTGGTTCCAGTTAAATTTTTCCTTGCCAACTGCCTTTACTCGAGAATCTAGTCCTTGTGATTTGTCATGAACTCAGGAAGCAAAAAATCTATCTAGAATTAGGACAAAGTATATCTGGAATTTAGGGGGGCCAAGAAGTGACTCCTGAACCTATTTTTGTGGAGAAAATTATCTTAAAATGGCTACAAAGAGCAATGTTCCAAATCTGTTAAGAATTTCACTGATTTTATTAGGATTATTAGAGACATCTGGAAGAATATCGCTGAAGTATTATGAGAAAGAGTCGCTTCTTGGTGGTAAAAAAATCTTAAGTCTGCCTCAACCGTTGTGATTTATTACAATTCAAACTACAATAGGCAAATCTGAGATATTTATAGTTATAAGAGTAAATGAGAAAAAAAAGCAAGCAAAGAATTTAGTGTTAATGAGTTGTTTTGAGGTCATATGAAGATTTTTTGAAGAACTGTTTTAACTCTTGTAAACTTTAATATGACAACTACACTAAATTCTTTGCTTTCATTTTATTCATTTACATTTATATATATTGATATTAATTATTTGGTTTTTATTCTTTTAATTCTATTAAACTAATAACGGATATCGATCATAGAGATTATTAATTTAAATTCTTTATTAGTATTTTAGATTTCTTGTAGAATGTATTTTAAGACATTGAAAGTCATTAGATTATTTATATAAAATTTAATATTATTTTTGGATTAATCATAATATGATTGAAGAATTTGGAAAGGCAGTTTCACACAAATTCAATTGATCAACATTAAAAACATTTTAATTAAAAAATTATTAAACAATTTTATTAGCTAGGCATTTTGAAACAAATATTTTTATTTTTAATTGTGCTATTTTTTAAACTTAAAATAATCAAATTGAGTTGATTTAAAATAATTGACAAATTTTTTTAAAAATAATTGTACCTTTTTAGAATAAGCCGTTTAAATTTCATTTATAAGATTAATTGAATTGCTTATAACTATTGATTAATATATCTATTTGTATTAGCAAGCCAAATTTCGTTTATTTAAAAGTATTTCTTTATAATTGCAAAATAATTTATTGTTATTTTCTAATCATTAATTCAAATTTTTATTTTTGCAACGATTTTTTTCTTTTTGTTATATCTTGGATGAATTAATTCATCTCATCTATTCTGATAATCTGGTTCCCATTATATTGTTAAATTTCCTCATTAATCACTGTATGGTGAAGCGCTACCATTACTTCAACAGCTTTCTCAACTTTGTCTTATTGTTTCTTTTCTTACAAAAGCAGGCACAATTACTTTTATTTGTTATTTGTTTCCGATGCCATACTTATTAATACATTACACTGCAGTTAAAGTAACCTGTGTGAAGATATGTATTTTTTGGGCCCCCCCCCAAAAACACGCAAAAAAATTTATCCGATTATTTTTTTTTCGTAATTACGTATTTATTTTTTTACGTAATTTTAAAAATCTGAAAATACGTAAAAATGAATTTAAACAAATTTATGATGTCAATTTTCATAATAATATATAATCTTAAAGTATTTAATTTTTTTTATATTTTTGTGTATTTTTAAATAAAAATTCATAAATATTTATGGTTTATACCGTCAATTTTTTAATTTAAAATTGTTTAAAAATTATAAAATAAATATGTAATTATCAAATTAATTCAATCTAAGCATGTAAATTAAGTAAATTTAAGTATAAAAACATACTATATTAGAATGAAATTAGTAATATTTAAACTTCAATGAAATTGTCTTGACTTATTTTAACTAAATAATAAAAAAATATCAAAATTTTAATTGTTTTATTGTCATATTTTGTAAACTTAATCTTAAGATTTATTTCGAAAATTGAGTATATTTTTCAACTTAACTAGATTAATGAAATAATAAATATTATTTTTTACAAATAATTATCAATTAATTAAAAGTGTAGCTAATCAAGATTTTATTTAACTTAAATACTTATTATAAATTAATTTTTTCTTTCAATACTTATTTAAAGTAAGTTAACTAATGATTAAGATTCATACAGAACACTTTTAAGATCCTAAATATATTAAGGTACTTATGAATACATTTTACAAAATGATTTTCTTATGTATTTACTTAATTATGAGTTTTGAAGGCTTTGACTTTTCAAGGCTAGTGAAAATTAGAATAGAATTAAATAGATATTTAAGTTTATGTATCAGAATTATAACGTTAACTGACTTTGATTTATTGAAGGCTTAAATAATAGCTTTATATAAAAATATATTAGTATTTTAAAAAGAAAAATATTCTAAATAAATTCGGACACTAATAAGGAGAATAAGTCTATGCATTAAATTTTATCTTAAATTTTTATACTTTAGTGCATAATAAATTTATTTTTCAAAATACGGCAACTTTGATTATCTTTTCTTTTGTTAATTTTATATATAAGTAGCTATGCTTATATTATTTATTAAATCTTGAATTATTTTAATAACAGAGATTTTAGGTATATTAATAACTATTTTTAATTAATTTGCAAATCTTTAATATTCTATCTCAAGATTAATTACTTAAGAAAATCTAAAATATTTCATTTCGATCAACATTGCATTATATTTTTAAATATATTATATCTAAAATATTTTATCTTTCAAGATTAGAGATTGAGATATGAATGGTATGTCAATAGCCATTATGCTATATATTTACTTTGAAAATAATTAATAAAATTTACAATTTGCAGAGTAGATATACATTTAAATTTCATACTTATCATTGTTAATAATGAAAAGTCCTAAAAAATAATTTACAATTAATTATTATGAAAATTGACATCATAAATTTGTTTAAATTCATTTTTACGTATTTTCAGATTTTAAAATTACGTAAAAAAATAAATACGTAATTACGAAAAAAAAATAATCGGATAAACTTTTTTGCGTGTTTTTGGGGGGGGGCCATTTTTTGGAATACAATTGCCCTATTAAATAGAGATATATATTAAAATTTTTGGTGATAGTTCAATTTGTTATTTTTTGAATTTAATAAGGACTTTGCACATTTAAGCAAGAGGAATATGAATTAATAATTAAGATAATTGCATGCATTACCTTTAAATTCTTGTAATGACAACTCCAAAGATATTGTATTGATTGCTTATTATTTAATATTTTGCAAATTATTGTTTAAAAATGTAGACATTTTTATATCTATTTTGAATATTATTTTAGCATACTTCCCTAAATTTAATAGATTATGGCTATATATCAAGTTTTCCATCTTTTTTATGCAGTTTTTCTGGTTTTATATTTTAAATGAGCATTTTTGTTGTTATTCTTCAAATTTCTTAAACATTATTTACTTAAATTCTATAAAATATATATATTTGTAGAATTGCTTAACTATATATAAAGCATGGGAAATTAACATCAATTTATCTATGCTAATTATATAATGTTTGACTAGAATGAGTTTAAGATAACATGGGGGGTGATAATTATTATTCATAATCCATTTTTAATTCAAAAACTAACATTAATTATTTATTATCATAAATTTGAAGAAAAAGCAAACAGAAATTTAATGAATAAATCAAGTATAAATGCAATTTTCTTATTATTAATTCATTATGTAAACATATTATATGTAATAGTTGAAGTTTTAAAAATTTTATTAAATTAAAATTTCAATTTTAACAATCGTAAATTATTGATATAATATTATTATTATTTTATTTAAATCATATTTTTATATTATGATAAAAGCATATTCATATTCTTGTTGCAATAAAACACGGTACCATTTAAGAATCTTTGACTATTCAGCATAATCTCATTCTTGTAAAGTATCGCTTTATCAATCAAAAATCTTTTTTATCACTAGTCAGAATCAGGAACATGAATCAATTCCTAAACATCAATTGAGACCAGTCAACTGTTCACGTTCTTTCCATGGATACAACCTACAACTTCATAAAAGGTATAATCAATAACAATGTATTTTTTAATTTAGTAGCTATAAGATAATCAACGGAAAGTCTAGCCGTTGTTTTAAAGATGTCTCAGAGAGTAGTAAAATCTCTATGGAGGGCAAGCATAACAAGTTAAAGAACTAAGATTACATCAATTGGCATCTTGGAAAAATACATTTCATCTATAAAGAAAGATATTCTTGAGCATCAGCTGGTTATCTAATCGAAATTTAGATTTTATCGATATTATTTCTCCCCCCCCTCTATATATTTAACAGTTAAATGATTATAAAATTGGTTGAATATTTTGTATTTATTTGTTATGACAGTAAAGTGGATTCCATAAATAATAGCTTTATGTTCTTATTAATTAAGAAACTATAATATCTGTATAAGGTATTTAAATAAACAGCAATCAAAACCCCAAAACCCCTTAGTGAGGTTTATAAGTGCTTTGATTTGTAGGGTATAGTTGGGGTCTTATTGGGGTTAGTAGAGAAAATGCAGGTTTTTTATGAATTTAATGAATATTTAATGAGTATTACTGTACTTAATTCAAACAAATTTTATCTGCTTATCTTTGCGATACCTCTTGAATTTAGCAGTCTGTAGTTGTTCTAGTATATCATCCAATGATTATCGTGGATATGCTGGAGCTTTTACGATGACCATCTCAACTATCTTCTAATTTCATTGCATATTTCATCTTGCTTAATATGTTTAGCAGCCAAACTTATTGATTATTTCTCATGTTTTCTTCCAAAGTATGACATACTTTCCATATCGCACTCTAAGATAATTGCAGCTACCGCCCAAACATCCCATAATACAGAGCCATTAGTCCATTTCTCTCTTATAGGGAAGTATCCTGGAGTGCCTAAAACCTTAGCTAAAGTCACTATCTCTTGTCTTATTGCTCTGTTGAAATCTATGACTACTACTTCTAAAGGGCAGAGATTTAGCATTACATTTTCTGGCTTCAAATCTCTATGACCATACCCTAGATCATGGAGCTCTTTCACACCCTTAGTCATATCTGTGAGTATCTCATTCAAATCATCAGGATATCTATTATGGTAGAGATACTCTCTTAGAGTAATTTCAAACTTCTTGAGTCTCAAAGCAATAAAACCATGACCAAGAATAACTCCATCGAGCTTAGCTAAGTTCTTGCATTAACTTTTCTAAGCTTCTCTCAGTACTATGTATTCATTTGCAAACTCATTTTAATATTGCTCGTTCTTAATGAGATGCTTGAATGGATATACCTTGTATGCGAATTCATCAACAACTATAAGTTTTACCTTGTTAGGTACGTCAATATTAAAATAGTTTTAAATACAGCTGCTTATGTCGACTGCATTTAATGCAGGTATAAACATTGCTCTCTCTTTTAAGCATGCTATATACATACCATTTGCTGGTTGGTTCATTGACTCAAACCGCTTCTATCTCTTAAGTCTCTCCTACTGCTCTATTTGTGAATCAAGAGAGTTATTTTTTCTTTTAGCAGGTACAAGCTTTTAAGTTTCCTCATCTTTAATCAGGAGGAATTCGCTTAGATGATGCTTTTGCATGTCTCTTTACTTTAGCTGAGTGCGTATAAGACTTCATGCAGGTATTGCATTAGTATCTACCATCTATTTATCATGCTTGAAGTAGATCTTAGCTCTACCAGAGTGTACCTCTTTGATATGTCTCTTCAAGCTAGACTCAGTTGAGAAAAAATTTAAGCAGTCTTCACATTAAAATTTTTAATTTTTTCTATTGGTTGCTGTTCCTTATCTTCCTCAACCAATTCAACTTATGTTTAAACTCCCATCTCTGCACTTTACTTCTTGCTTTAAACTTAAATTTAAAAGACCTCAGCTTCAAACTCTAGAGCTCTTAGCTCTACCTCCTTTTCAATATAAATTACTCTTGGTTTCTTGGAGGAGCCAAAGTTGAGCAATGATTAACCTGTTCCAAGAGAAACTGCCTTACGATTTAAGTTAGCCGCCATGTTTAAATTCAAATTTAAATTTCTATTATTAATAAGTAAAAACCTCACTGGCTATACTAACTTTGTATAGGAGCTGGCACTGCAACAACAATGGTTGATTCTTAGGTGTTAGACATCATATTTATACTTAGTTTATAACTATAGATTTTCTAATTTTATGCTTAATATTTTTAATTTTGGTACCAACTGAGAATAAATTCAGGTCGGTACTGGTACCAATTAGGTTTTGAACCATTTTGGAACTTTTCCATTAAAACCTCATTAGTTAAAAACTAGGTACTAATTAAGTATTGGTACTATTAAATTGGTACCAACTAAATTTAAACGAATTTAGTACCGGTACTAATCAAATTTAAACAAATTTAGTACTAATTTAATGGAACTAAATTGATAAAAATGGAGCTCCATCTCAGAAATATGTTACAGCTTCTGCCAGCTTTAACCACGAATCCTTACCAGGTTGACCTCCTATAAGATCCCCATATTTAATACTAAGATTTTTAACAGTAGAATCCAGAACTCTATATATTAAAATTTGAAACTCAATAACAAGAGAAGGAACAAGGATGGAATCTATAAGTACTGCAATGAAGAGGGTTGAAGCTTAACAAATGATCTCAAGATTTAGAAGCAAGGAAGATCTCTAACGATACCTCACTTAGCATGGTAAGCATGTGACATATACTTAATCATATACTATAGTGGGTTTATTCCTTCCAACGATGGAAGGTACCAAAATTTCATTCTTAAAAGCTATACTCTGCGATGAAAAGAAAGCCTTCAAAAACAGTGAAATAAAGTTGATAGATATACCAAACTACCCAGAGATTTCAGTCACTAATCTCTACGAGGATGCGATGAAAGATGAAGAGTTGGTAGTTTATCTTCCTACCAAGAAACAACTCTCTAACAAGCTTCCAGAAAGGAGCTTCTTCTTTGGAGTTCTTGGCACTTTAAGAGAGAGTTATCTCAGAGAGATCATTGAAGCTCACAAAAACGCTACTCTATTTCTCCTGAAGATTAAAAGAAGCAAGGCATACTAATAAGCGAGACCTGGCTCGCTGAGCTTAAGAAGCACCCATTCCTCTCTAGTAAGCTTTGATTCATAACTTTGTAGGGAAACCTCGAACTGGTATATTCCTAATGAAAGAGCATGCGAAGGTTCACAGAGAGAGAAAGTCATAGACTATTTATGAAGTGAGCAAAAGACTTTATAAAGATGTCTAAAAGCCAGAAGAAATGAACATAGATGCAGGAGCTGGCACAAAGAGAAGAAATATGGGTCCAAGCAAGCCATAAGAAGAGGAGAAGAAAGAGAAGCCAAACCCCTTTATGGGCCAATTTAATATGTGAATATATTCATTCGTTTAAATCTAAAACTTATTTATAAACATTCATTCTTCCTTCTCTCGCACAAACTGTTGTCTTATCCACGCTTACTCTCTACAGCTGCTTTGAATCAAGTCTACTGTATCGATAGGCAAGTCATGCATAAGATGATACAGCAGCAGCTTCTTGTAGTGAGTCTTGATTTAACTCCAGTAGAATTCTATTCCATTAAATTAAGGACTATAAGGAACATTATAAACAGGAGTTATGTTTAGGTCTTCATAAGCTTTCTTAAACTCCTTAGTCTTATGAACTCAAAGGTTATCAACAAACAGGATGATCTCTTGGTTGCTATACTTCTCTCTGAGCTTATGTAGGAACTCTATATACTACACTCGCTTAATAGAGCAAGGGTGAATCACATAACTCTCTAAGCCTGAATCTTCACTTATACCAGCTAAAATTGCATGGGTGACTACCTTCACTTTTTAGTCATAAACTTCTATATTATCATACTTCTTATACCAAGACTTATTAATAAAAGTGTTGAAAGTAAACACAGCTTCATCTGCATGTAGGAACTTGATGTTATTATCAATAGCTCTCTGCATTTAATCATATATATAGTTTAAATTATTACAATAAAATGGCACTGTAAATCAATCACTCTCTTCACTCTGTTGACAGTCTTGAAAGTAATACCATTTCTTCTATAAATGTTGGCTATAGTCTAAGGAGAGATGCGCATATCAGGAAACTTGCGATGAAACATTACAGCTCGCTAGTCTAGAAGAAAGTGTGCCCAATACTTTAAAGTCTTAGAGTCACAGAGGTAGTCAATATGGTGCTGTGAGAACTTTTATTTTCTAGTAGGATGCTTTCAAGTACCAGAATTAAAATGCTAAACAGCTAACATGCAGTGATACCTAACAGTAGAGGCACTCTGTGTAAGAGCTTTGCAATAGCTACAAAATTCAATACTGGTTTGACTTAATCTATATTAATACTCGTACCATACCTAAGCTGAAGCAGTAAATCTAAATATTTCTCATCATAAATCGAGCCTAAATTTCGCTAATTTCTATTTCTCATTTTGTAAATAGACCTAATTTCTCTACTAACCCCAATAAGACCCCAACTATACCCTACAAATCAAAGCACTTATAAACCTCACTAAGGGGTTTTGGGGTTTTGAATATCATTATGTAAAATGATAAGATATTCAATTCATCAAAGAAATTACAACAATAAAATATAAGTTTAATATAATAATTAAAAGATTGTAAAATTTTCTAAGAAGGCAATATATTTTAAAATGCAAGGATATTAGAAATAAATAAATGATTATTATTATCATCTGTGTAATAAGCAACAATTGCTCTGACTTTATTGTAGTCTTAAGCATCATAATCATCATCATACAGGCATTCTTGAAGTTCTTCTTCTTCATGTCCTTTCCTCATCCTTACGCCTGGTATGCAAACTACTCATTCATTCACGTGTTGTCATAAGTTCACATTGTTTGCCTTAGAATAGTAGTAGTTGTATTACTTTAATAAATTACTTTTGTAAGCTCCAAAACATGGGTTTTTATCAGTGTCGTATTTAGCGTTGTGTAGAAAGATAAGTCTGTACCTTGTCTTGATCTTGGCATTCTGCTTGCACTTTTATCTCTTGTAGAAAGTTTAGAGCGCCATCTTTCCATTGTTCTAGGCATTAGACTTTCTGCATTTTTCGACTTTCAGTATTGCAGTCGAAAAGGGGAATAAACGAGGGATTGGTGGGCAACTAGGGGCACCACTCAACGCATCTCCTTCTATCTCACGAATGTGGAATATTCGAATCAGACATCACCTCGAGGAGCCGAGATAATCAGACAACATTATTTCCCAAATGTCCATTAGAGTTTCCCTAGTGTTGATTACGCATTTTATTTTTCTCAGATTACGATGACACTCCATTCAATTCAGCTTATCCTGACAATTCTTAGCACCTACTGCCTCTTTCCTCTATGTATCAGTGAGATACCTTGGAGGATTCTCATTCTTTCGAAAATATATAAAATACGATGCAAAAATCTTCCTGATAGGGAAGCAGGTGGTTTTTGATGTAGTTTTAGCATGCGCTCTGAGCTCGTTGGCGTTTTAATCAACAAAGTTTCCATCCACTCTGGCACTTCAGGGCATCTACATCACTTTCGAACCAGGAGAGCAGGATCAGATGCCAAGAAAGTCGAAGATGATTAATTTTTAGAAAGCAGCAAATATATAAGGCCTCTATTGCTACCAGTCTGTCAGTCCTTGAGCTTACACAATCAGTCTTAGCGCAAATTAAGTTCCTTCATCATGCACCTCTCTCTAACAATACACTTGGTCATGCTCGACAAATGCTAGCACTAGTCCCCTGCTACCCAAGGAGTCACATTAAGTCTGTCTTGCTTGAGATGTTAACATAATTGTTGGTCCATAAAAAGCCATTAGTACTCTTTGGCAGCCTTGTAATATTGATGCGGGAATAGAGTTACTGTTGAGGGAGAGTACGTCTTTATTTAAATATCGTTTCATCCTATATCGTGGCATATAAAAGACTCTCCTCCATTGCTTTAAGAGGTGACAGCCGCTTATGATACTGCTAAAGATGCCATTTTTTAACTGATCAATAAAGAAGGCAGACTAATACACAGATTTCATCTTTTATGGCAGTTAGAAAAAAATATTAAGTTTGATTAACGTTATTTAGGTTCTTAAATACTAGTATTGATAATTTAGTAGCTTTTAGTTTATTTAACTAGGTATTATATTATATATAAATGAATATTATAAAAATTGTATATATAATTTTAAATAAAAATTGAATATTTTAAATTATTCATTTCTTGATATAGAACTATATAGGCATAAGATAGCTAATATTAAATATCAAACTTTACAACTTGAAAAAAATCAGATGATGTGCAGATTTTACAAGAGTATAATATTATATTTTGATTTAAGTTACTGAAAATAAAAATATTTATAATTTGAATTAAGAATTATTATTTTAATAGCATTAAAAGCGATATTCTAAAAATAAATTAATAAAAGTGAAAGAAAAAAATCATTATGTTTGCTAGTTTTAATATAATTTTGTTTTTGGATTACTAAAATATTAGAATAAAATTTAAATATAAGTAATTTGTATAAATGACAATATAAAAATAACTACATTAAGAGACAAAATTTGAGAAAAGATAATTTATATGCATTATAAAAAGCATTTTAATGTAAAGGAGTTGTCTCTGAATGATGAAGATATTTTTAAATAGTGGATTTTTCTTGAAACATCTTTATTTAATATATTTTAAAGTCCCTATTCAAATCATTTTATATTATTAAAGAATACTGTATTTTTATTGTTATGTTTCAAATTATGTGATTTTTTAAATCCCTCTGAAATAGTTTATTTCTCTTTTTAAATTATTGTTAATCCTTAATTTTCCTAATTTTTCATGTGAAAACGTATTATCTTTTTCTTATTTAATTATCAATTCCATACTTGCTATGAATATTAAGCAAGTATAATTGAAATGTGGAGGTAGTTAGAAATATATTTAAAAAAGCATTAAATTAGAAAATTCTCAGATTTATTCTATAAAAAAGTGAATTATTTTTATCATATTACATTCTGAATTACACATATATTTACAAAGAAAAGCAATATTACGCTTTATTTAAGAACGATAAATTACTTAATTAATTGCACAGTACAAAAAGGAGTGTATTATCAGAAACACCAATTACCATTTATATTTTCGAAAACGTGCTTTCAGAACCAATCGAGACTTTCTTAGAGACCATCTCCAGTAATGGATAAAGTACTTTGGATAAACCAAGTTTTACCTTAAATGGTGTGGTGACCGAGTTTATCAGTGATTTCTGGTCAGGTCATAGCGCCTGTAAGATCTTGGTTGTTGGAGAATACCAAAGTATTGCTTCTATAATTTCTCTTCAGCGATTATCTTAGGAAGCTCTTCTCTAGCATCATCAACTCTGTCTCTATTGTTAGAATCAACGACGATGATAGGACCTTAAATCTTCTGGTAATAGTATCTCCAGAGGAGTTTGATCGTGTCTTGACCACCTACATCCCATATTGTGAAACTTAAGTTCTTGTATTCAAAAATCTCTACTCTGAACCTTATGGTTAGAATTGCTGTGACTACCCTCACCGAGCTTGATCTTATATAGGATTGTGATCTTACCAGCTGCATCGAGACCCACCATGAGAATACTGATTTCTATCTTCCCAATTAGTCTTTATCAGACTTTAGCAAACATTAAACCCATTTTCTTAGTTTGTGATTGTAATAAAATTTGTTTTATTATAATACTAATTTTATGCTTTTTTAAATATATTTCTAACTACCTCCACATTTCAATTATACTTGCTTAATATAGCGTGTCGTAAATATATGTTAAAGAACATAGGAGTGATAATCTAATTCTTTGTTTTACTCCTTCTTAGCTTACTCTCTTCTCTCTTTCAAAGGTAATTGTGTTATCATTTTAAACAACATGATAAATTCACCACTTTCTGCTTATTTTGGATCCGCTATTCTTTTCCTGAGAATTAACTATAGTTTGTTTTTCCTAATCGTGTAATGATGTGCTTTTTAAAGCTTTTTCCGGCTACTGATTTGACTATCTTATCAAGCTTTAGTATATCTTTCCATCATATCTATCTGGATCTATAGTATTGTTGATGTTGTAATCTCTAATATTTCTATCGACTAAGATTTCTTCAAAAAACCTTCAAGTTTATTTTTCCTTGGATATTATAATATCTTTTCGCTTTTACTTCTCTGTTCCTGACTTCTCTATTGTTTTTGAATATCTTACTGTAATACTCTACTTTTTTCTTTTACGTTTCCTCTCCTGGTCCAGTCTTTCTTAATGAATTATGAGTTTCCTAGTTAGTTATGATAACTATCACTCTATGTTAGTTAGTGTTTTCAGTTTGTAGAAGAACTCATTTCTATCCAAACATTTCTAAGGGTGATTTATTGCTTCTTTATATATTGAAATGCATTGGTTCCGTTTTATCTATTACCTTTTACAAACTACTCAGATATTAGTTAGTGCCAATTATTTCCTTTAATTTACCTTCTTTGTTGTCCGTTAAACGTTGTTGATCGTCTTATTCAAATCTTACATTATTTCATTTCTTTCCTCTATGAACGTCTACCGCATTTTATATTCGAATGTCCAAAATTTTTATTACCTTTATTTATCTGTTAATTTATTGTCATCTTCTTGATTTTTGATTTTTAATTTTTACTTATATAAATATGTGATCTGTCTATTTTAAAGCTCTTTAACTTCCTCATTCCAGTAATAAGGGAATATATAAATTGTAAGTACGTATAGTATAAAATCTATGACATTCAAAATTATCCAAGCTACGAATTATCTTAAAGTTTATGCTGTTCTTATTTTGTACTTCCTGATGTTTAGACTATTACTTTTCCATTTCTTGCTAGTTGTGTTTGTGTTATATGCTGAAATTAATTCCTATTAATCTTTTAAGTTAAGATTTCACTAATCCTGTGAAAAATGGGTTTTTGCCTTCTATTTCCCTCATAGTTGGTATTGCTTAAGCATTAAGCTTAATCCTCCTACATTCAATAGGCAAATTTTAATTTTAATTGTATTACCATACATTTATGATCTATTGCAGATAATTTACTCTCCCCACTTTGATCTTTATTTTCCAAAAATCTCTCATTTCTTCGACCCATTCTTCAGATTCTCTAACATATTATTCAAGCTGCGGCTATTTTCAATCTTAAGCCAAACTCTTTTATTTTTTATCTATTGTATTGTAACTAACATAACTAACATTCAGGTTTTTAATATTGAATTTACATATTAGGTTTTGAATTTTCATAATATTTTTCCAATTTTAATTGAAATTTAATTTTCTCGTTTTTGCTTAATTTTCAATGTAGATTAGTAGTCTCTTTCGCAAATTGGTTGGTTACTTTTCTAGTTCCATATTTTACTCCTGCCTTTAATTGGCAATAGATTTCTTTCTTTATAATTTAATTAATCCAACCTATTGATTATCAATTATATTTTTAATTAATGATAGAATTATCCCCAAAATTATCCTAAATAAAAATTAAGCTATTTTTTCCTAATAATTTCATATTCTTTCATTAAACCTTGATTTATTAAATATTTTTAATTTTATATTTAAAAGATGAACTAGTATCGCTCTCAATCGTTAAGTGAAAAGGCCAGAATAAAAAAATGTCACTCTTACAATTAAAAAATGAATAAAAATGAGGTTTTTGTTAGCTATTAAATCTTTATGTAAGTTTCTTTAGGGAGTATTAATATTCTCATGTAAATTTTATTATATAAAATCATTATAATTTATCAATCTTTTAATTTCAATTTATGAAATGCTATGCAGTAGTATTATTTGCCTAACCTTTAATGAGAAGATTTGTTCTAATAAAGTTTAATAAGAAAAATTGGATATCGTTCGTTCATAATAATAATTATATTTAGAGTTTACCTCTTAAATTATATGTAAAATATCTATATAACTTAATTAATATATTCATTAAATTACTGATATTTTAAATTAATAAAAGCAATTAGCTGTTGATATGATTCTTTTTTATTTAGTCTTTCATATCTTATCAAGTCTATCAATAAAAATTACAAAAACTTATGGTTAAAAAATAATTTGTTAAATTTAAATTTTATTGTTGATTTTGTAAATAAAAACTAGACTGGTTGTTAAACTTAGATTAAACAACAAAATATTTAGTCTAAATATAATGTATTTATAGAAATAATTTTAAACTCACCATTAATTATTTATCTTTTAAATTAACATAATAATCTTATTATAGTATAGATTACTTATATATTAATAGTAATATAGAATGAGTTTTGGCTTTCCATATCTATTAAATAGCTAAACTACATATGCTTCTAAAATGCGTTTTTCAATCACATTGAACATATTTTAATTCATTTAAAAAATATTTTTGCATTTAAAACAGATTAGATTTTATTCAGAAATCTCTTTGGTATTTTAAGTAATATCTCAATTATAATAATGAAAATAATAAATCAACATTAGGGAACTCAGCCCCAGAGTATGATAGTAATAAAACATTATATAAGGATGAACTCTATTATTAAAGCAGCTGTTTTTTGTATATTGAGTCTTCAGCTTCTTCTTCTTGCTTTGTTTCCATATCTTCTTCTCAGTTTGTTGCCTCTTCTGCCTATTTTCTTACCTATATCCTATCCTTTGTTTATTATTACTATATTGATATTTTCATCTATAAATTTAAATTTAAAGTTATTTGAATTCTTAAAGATAATTTAATTTATTATTTGGCGACATCATTTTTCTGTTTCGAATAAATTAGTTCACTTATTAATAAAATGATTGTTATTATGAAGGCACTTAATGTTGACTATAATTCTGTCCTTGTGTGATTAATTTATTGAGTTTATCATCACACAGCTCTTGTCATTTGCACCAATTATTCTTTATTAGATCTATAACTTTTAATTTGAAGGGATCTATCTATTTTATGTCTAGAGACATCCATTAAGGTTTATGATTAAGCTTCTGTATTTGATAGTTAAGAACTAAGAGCCGCATAAGTCATATATAGTTCACTGAATTGAAGGAGTCTGCAAAATATTCTAACTCTTGGAACTATAAGGAGCTGATACCCATATCCATATCGTCACATTAAAATCTCTAGTGCTTAGTTAGCCTTGCAGCTATGCTTTTGAGATTGAATATATCTGTTGGTATGTTGGACTGACTTCGGATCCAAGCTTTATTATAGTCATATTTTTAAGTTGGATCCACTTATAGAATTGTTTTATTATTATTTAAAATCTGAATCTTTATCTAAATTAAGGAATTTAAGGTTTGCAGTATTATCCATAAAGATTTATTATAATTTTTGATTCTAGTAATGTTAATAAACTTAAAAAATCTATATAGGACTTATCGCTGTTTTCTCGCTTTCCTTGATCGCTTCAATCAGAGTCGCCATCATCATAGGCACAATTGATTTTTTTATAAATTTGAAGTATTTATGAAAAACACTTATTTATCTTAGATTAAAACAAAATCGTCTTATGTTAATCATAAATTTATTTTCCCATTCACTAAATGTAAGATACAGAGTAAGTTATATACTATGTTTTTCCGAAATAAATGATTATGCAAAAACATTAAACATACTTGGTTTTAACTCTGTAGTTTAGATGGTGAAGGTTCTTTATACTTATTCTACTTATTAAGGGTTAATTCTTCTTTTGAGGAGTAATAAATTTGCTATATTGATATTTATTAGTACAAATAACTATTAGAATTATAGGATATATAATAGAGTGGAGTATCATGATTATCTTAGTTAAGCTGCAGTTCTTAACTGAATATATAGCATTTATTAATAGACTTAAAGTCAAGTTTTGCAATTCTTTTGTTATTAATATCAGACTTTCAAGCATGTGAAGTCCCCTTTCAATTTATTTGTTTTTTATTTTTATTTTGGTCTTTAGTGAAAGCATTTGAATAAGTTTATTCTATATCATGAATATATGAGGGCTTTTCAATTTTGTTTAGTTTATAGATTCTGGGTTATTTATTTTCTTTAATTTAACTAAGTAATATTAATGGTGATCAAGAGGAAATATATAATGGTAAGTAGATCTCAGTTTGTACTTATATGTCATAAATAACTTATATTATTAGCACATCGGAAAACGGTTACCAGCTATTTAGTTAATTTTAGGGAGGGAATAATATTATCAATTAAGAGGTAAGAATATTATAAATGATTCATGTCCTTAGATTATATGAATTAGATTAATGAGCGATATTAGCATCAATTGTAATCTTTGACAATATTAATAAAAGTCCTAGATGAAATTTGAGCTTATATTTAATTTTAATTTTAATATAGTATTTTTTTTATTATTAACAATGGTAATTATACCATAAACTACAAGAGAGCTTATAATTATTTATAGGCCTACTATCATAAATAAAAAAGCTGCCAAAATGAAGACTAAGATTTATTTTTAATTTTATTCTTAATATCCTACTTCTATCTGGCTGGCTTAAGCCCCAGTATTAATTTCCATACAGCATCAAATAATAATAATAATAATATCCCACTTATATTTTATAATTCTTCCTCATCATACCATCCACTATGCTGAGTCCTGAAAACATGCTGTCAACATCCCCAATTTCCCTCTCGTTACCCTCAGTAGGGTGCAACCAGCAAGTGCTGCTCCACACATCCGGGCTTATCTTTCGCCCTCACACATCCTTGACGCCACCATATTTTAGGCTAGACCGAGATATCTTCTAGAAATATGACCTATAGTACTAGATCATCTACAGAAATGCTTGATTTGACGGTGACTAACTTCTACGATATTATAACAACCCACATCAAGGATATCGTAGGTTAAATAATAGATATGCGAACCTCAAGCCGCAAGTTAGGTTTTTCTAATAACATCACCTACCAGAGAGACAAAGACAATACAGAAACGATGGAGACAACAGTTTCACACATGATTGGAAGATAAGAAGAGGGAAACGAATCCGAGGTCTTAGATAGGGGTCTTAAACAATATCCATCAATCAAGAATCCAACTGCTATTGATAATAATAGGACAGGAGTGAAAATGAAAACTATTAAACGAAGAGTAAATGGAGTGATGCCCTCAATAGAGCTAGTTCAAGTATGTGAAGCCTGTCTAATGATAAATATTAAAGACAATATTATAACTCTTCTTTTTAAGATGAGAATTCACAAAGACACTTACACTATCATTAAGAAGAAATCGTTCTAGTCGCTGGAGTATAAAGTAGCAGCTTTATGGCTTTAATGCGATAGCGCCAATAATGTAAAATTTGCCAGTAAAATCATTCGCTGTTCTAAAATTAAAATTTTATATAATGACTAATATCAGCTATCAACTGATGAATAAGTAAAGGTGTGTAAGGATAAACTCTTAAATAATGATCTTATTGAGGATAAAAAGTCACAAAAGTTTGAGAAAAAGGTCTATGAGATGGCAACTACAAAAGAGGATACACTGTTAACTACAAAGCATGTTGATGTTGTGTAGATGGATTCATGGGACAAGACGAAAATGGCAGATGACTTGAAGACAAATCACAAAGAGATAGACCATAGGAATAGCAATATAGTGGAAAGAAAAACAATTGAGGAATTGTAGAAAGCAAAGAAGGAGCTCGGAAAAAATATTTTTATGGCACAGTAGTAAAGAAAATTGTACGATTAAGCTGACAAATCAAACTTAAGAGCTTTTGAGAGAACAAATGGAAGACTAATAGTAATAATAATAGGCAGCAAATGAAAATCCATAATAGAAGTAATGATTGTTAATAAAATGTAAACTTAGTATCTTAATTAGATTGTTTTTATAAATTTGCTTAATAGTTAAGCCACTTAGATGATTTTATCAAATACAATAGAGGCACTTTTGAGATTTTTATCATTATATTTTTATCAAAATGGTACTAATATTAATTTATAGTTGAATCAGAGAAAAATGCTTTAATTAAAGCTGTAAGACTATTTCATTAATAGCATATGTAAGAATTTCTGCTATTTTCCCTATAAACGTATTTAATATCTTAATGAATAAATCAGATTAATCATTATTGCTTTGCTTATTAAATAAAAATATATAGTCTCAAAACTTAACACGAAGCATTGAAGATTCTTGTTTAATCATATTAATTTCTTTAACTTGTTCTTTTAACTTTGGATTTAGATTACATATAAACGAATCATATCCGGGAAAACCTTCAATAATTTTAGGCTCATTTATGATATATTGAAAATGTCTTAATTTAGTTATTTAAATTGTATACAAAGGCATTAAATTGTAGTAATATATTTGAGATATGTTCTAGAAGTGGTAAAGTAAATTTGCAATGTGATTAGTATTTTAACTACTAAATATATTACTAAAAGTAGTAGCTCTAGTGTGATAGGGATTGTGGTATTTGGTTGATATGTGCCTGATTTATTTCCCACTTATTACTCTTAAACCATTTATCTTAGCCATTTACTTATAATTAGTATTCTAATATTTGATATTTATAATGCATTCATTAAGGTTCGTGTCCTAATTACATGTACTGATTTCTTTCCACATTTCAATAAAATAAATAAAGTTTAAAATTTTTACTGAAGAGGTGACTAAAAAATATTCTATTCATTTGATTATAGCAATGTTTGAAGTAATTAATTCAAGATTGTCTACTTGTTATAATATACTAATAAGAATAATACTAATTATTTATTTTGACTAGTTGCTATCTTCAACATATTCTGATTTTTATGATAGAACTGTTAGAGTGAAAGGAATATTCAGCATTCTAAATGAACGAATTGATTAATTTAACTTATTTTTATATCATATTGTCATCTTTTATGTTGTCAAATTTAACTAAAAACTCTATATACTAAGCAGATTAGTTTATTATGTATGCTTTTATAAGTAGTAAATAGAGCCATTAATTAATTTATGTGTTAAATCAATTAGGGGGGGAACATCTTTCTTATTTGCCTTTAACTTAAATTTTAAAATTCATATTTTTTTTAAAGTGAAAACCGAGGCTTTTTATCTTTCATGAAATAACTAACAATATATATATTAATGAATAATTTCCTAGGATAAGATTGTTTAAATGAGTAAACGAGTGATATCAATTCTCAATAAAAAATGAATTTTATATTGTTGCTATTTAGAGAATTTAAAACAATAAATGAAATCACTGTTACAATTGAGCATTAAAGAATGTAAAATTTTATTAATTTAAGTGTAATTAGGTCAATGCGATTTCGTGAATGATAATATCAGTAATTTAATCTCATCATAAACACCTCCTCACATCTCAAATTATTAAAACAAGCAAGGTAAATAGTTGCAGTTTTTTATTATTACAAACAAATATATTTGAGCATTACCAAAAATAAAGATATTTATAACAAAATTAACACAATTTCAGCCCATGCTTAAATTTTTATTGAGGTTTTCCTTCAATATTCAAGCAACTTTAAAGTATTTTGTTAATAATAACATCTTAAGTATCAATTAAGGAGCTGTATTTATATTTAAAGCTATGGGGTAAGAAAGTAGAAAGACAATAAACTTCAAATTGATGAATTATGTTTCAAATAATAGTCAATTATGCATAAAAATAATCAAGTATATTATGATCATTTTCTTTTATTAAGTGATTAAACTTTAACATATTTATTTAAACTTATAACATTTTATTTAATTAATAAAATCATTAAATTTTAATTTAAATAAATATTCCATTCCAACTCTAAAAGCAGTTATAAGTGAATTTAATGAATCACTAGTCATTTGAAGTAGGCTGCTTATGATAAATTAATCGTTTTTATTCTACAATATGGACACATAAATTTGTAAACTTTCATATATTTAGAGAATAAAGATTGTTTTCTAAAATTAATTATAGTACTACTTTAGTGACTCTCAGTAAAAATACTTATTTCTTTAGTCGTGCTAGTTGCAACATCACTTAAAAAAACTGATTTAATATGAAAGTTATGTGATATACAGCAGGCAAATTATCTAGTGCAATAATTCTCAAGAGACACTTGGAGAATAGCTAATCGGAATATAATCTTAATTGATATTACTACGAAACAATGTCTAAACACAATTTCAATTTCAATTTAATTATAATTAAATATTTTATTACTTAATGATATATGATAAATGAGAATATTATCATGCATTCACAAGTTACAATGTCTTAATACTGTACTCAGAAGCATAAAGACACTGTTACTTTAGCACCAATTAAACCAATTTTTCCGCACACATTGAAGTCATAGTGACTCTGATTCCTCCTTCATCAAGACTATTGATAAGTACCAAGAATCACAATTTTTGATTTTGGACTTCAATTAGTTACTAAATCTATGATAAATCCATTTAATTATATTATTATAAGCATGTAAAATTGCCATAATAAGCGCTTTTTTAGATTCAACCAAAAAGTGATTTATTTATAGATATGTAAATCAACAATGAAACAGCGAATAAGGTTTTTTACTAAAATTTATAACCTATAATTTAGGTAAAATATAGAACATTTCATTTGATTAAGATTTTAAGGTTTTATTATATATATATATATATATATATTAGCTTTTGTAAAAATAGCAATATATAAGTGATAATGAAACTCTGTTAAATTTTAAGATTCATTACTCCTTTATTATCTTAACTGAATACAAACAAATTTATTAATATAATCGAATTAAATTGTCAGTGATTTATGCAGAATTAAGAAATATTTAATCAAGTTTGGCTTAATTGGATGTTATATATTAGATTAGATATATCACAAATAAGTCATAAAATAATTAACACTTATCAATGAATATCACATTTATAATGTTACTACAATTAAAAGCTACAAGAAACTTATAAATAGTATAACAATAGCCAAACTGCTTAACAAATAATCATAATAATATACAGTAAAAAACGAGTTGAATTAATAAGTAAACAATTCTAGATTTACAAATACTGATTTATTAAATTTGAAAGTCCAATTCATCAGTTAATTATATGCAGGGGTTTAGAAATGAGTAGGATATCAAAACATGTCATAACTAAAGAATCAATGACCTGACAAAAAAATCGCAATTATTTTAATTCACAGAAATCAATTTCTAAAGAAAGGATTTATAAAATAAAGGACTATAGTAACTTATGACTGTCATATAACATTATCATTTAATAAATTGTAAATAAATACAATTCATATCATCAGAATATATGACTGAATAAATGTTTTGAGGTATGATTTAAAATTTCATCTAAAATGCTTAATGATAAGTTAAGTCAATTTCAATAATAAAAAACAATAATTATAAATAAAATTAAACTTACGCAAAGAATTCATTGAAATTTTAATAATAATATATAACAAAGATAAATATTAAAAACATATATAGTTACTTCAAATCAATAATAACCCTTGTAATTTTAAAAAATATTATGCAATTGAAAGCATAGATCAAATTAAAGGTTAGAAGCAGCTGATGAGATAGAGAATACTGATAAGTTACACATTACTTTAAGAATTTACACATAGGAATATCTGCTGTTAACACTAAAATGTCAAGTCATCCTGAGTAGTTGTGTAATTATGCAATAGCAGTCGATAATATGCATGCGCGAGTTTTTAGCTCAAAATTAAGCTAAATACAAGTAAATAATCAAATAAATGGTTAAACAAACAATAAATTAAAGGTTTGGAGTTAACAAGTACTAATATGGAAAATTAGAAATGCAAAAACATTATGTATTCGGTATATTAAGGATAAAAACTATAAAAAACTAATCAATAATGAAGGCTAAGAATTAAGTGTTAATGAAAGGTCTTGAAGTCAAATCAAGATTTCTTAAAAAGCAGTTTTATTTCATGTAATGTTAAGTCGAATGATCTATATTTGGTCATGATTTATTAAGGTTCATATTACATAAGCCAAATCTGAGATTTTTTAAAGTATCATATTTTAAGTTAATAATTATTTTTATTTTATTATTTTTTATTATTATCAGAATTTTTACATAAAATCTTGTGTCAAAGGTGTCTTATCGCCTTGTATTACACAAGGTAATATATTATGCTCCTTTGTTTAAAAATTAAAATAATTTCTTTATACATATTTTTGGAAATAATTTAACACTCAATACTTTTCTGTCAATCCAAATCATATATAAATAAAGTGAACCAAATCAATATAGATGGTTATATAATATCTTGCTGTTAAGATTAATAATATATCTCACTATATTTTATTTATAAAATTTCCAATTTTTATCTATTTTATCAACAGTAGAAGATGAATACTTAGACCTTATTTCAGTAATACATCAATATACTCCATACTACTGTTTATACTAAATTAGACATTCGGAATTCGCTGAAGAAGCATATATATATATATATATATATATATATATATAAACCTAAGAAAAGCAAAACCACAGGCATTTTAGATTATTACAAAGAAGTAATAGAACTTCTTAACACCAGAATTGATTCATTGGAATAAAACTACAAACTGACAAATAAGTTTTCATTTTTGTTCCAAAAGCAAAATTATCATTTTGGAAAAAGCTTCTAGAGCTACGAATTAGACATTGAAAAGTTTCAAACATGTAGAAATCTGCTATGAGGCTAATGATGTTTATTAACAATTTCTACAAAAAATACACTTTTTAAAGTGCTTGATCCCTTCATATTAATAAATAAATATAAAAGATCGTGGGTCTTACGATCTCAATGTGATACATTACTATTATTATATTTATTATTAAAGTATCTTATATATTTATTACAAATCAATGTACTTTTAATAGACGTTTTATAAAAGAAAATGTATGTATTTTTTTAATTAAATACTAGGAGTGTTTTAACATTAAAAAAACTATCATCTAAAAGTCTTGGTATAAGAGGCACAGTAATATAGAAGTAAATGACTAAATGATCAAGGTATAAAGAATGGCAATTCTTGGAGGTATTAGCGAGGACGCTGGTTTAGAAACTTATGTTATTCATCCTCGCTCTATTAAGACAGAGCAGTATATTAAGTTCTTAGAGCAGCTGAGAGAGAAGTACCCTGAATAAGAGATTATAATGTTTGTTGATAATCTTTCAGTTCATAAGACAAAAGATACAAGGAAGAGTTATGAACAACTTAGAATAAGCAGTGTTCAACGTACCTTACAGTCCATAGTTTAATGGAATTGAATTCTACTGGGGTATACTAAAAGGTCATTATAAGAAACTGCTGCTATACCACCTGATGCATGACCTACCTATTGATACAGTCGATTTTATAAAAAGTTCAGCTAGAGAGTTGATAATTAGTTGGCATAAAATGTGCTAAAGAAGGGAGAGTGAATGTATATAAATAAGTTTTAGAGTTAAGTTAATGAATAATTAAGTCACATTTAAAACTCTTTCGTGAGAGCTGGCTTCTCTTTCTTTTCTTCTACTTCTTGCTTCCCTCCTCCAAGGATTCTTCTCTTGCTGCCAGCTCCAGCATCTATGTTCATTGACTCTGACGGCTAAATATTTGAATAAAGTCTCTTGCTAACTTCATACTTCGTCTGAGACTTTCGCTCTCTCTGAAGCTTGCTCTATTCCTTCATCAAGAAGATGCCAGTACCAGATTTTTCTAAAGAGTTAAACTACAAATCTTACTCGAAATATAAGGGTGCTTCTGCAACTCTGATAACCAGCTCTCACTAATCTTGATCCCTTGTTTGTCCTCACCTTCCGAAGAGATGCTGTACCTTTTCTTATGAGATTCTTGAATAATTTCTTTCAAGTAATCACCTATAATTGCTGCAAGTATACCAAAGAAATAATTTCTTTCAGGTAGTTTAATTAACAACTGCTTCTTAGTAGGCAGGTACAGAGAAACCTCTGGGTCATTCATAGCATCATCATATAAGTTAGTCAATCAGATTTCTGGATAGTTTGGGATCTCTGCAAACTATACATCTTAAGTTTTCAATGCTTTCTTCTCTTCGCAGAGTATGGCTCTTAGAAATGAAATTTTAGTACCTTCCATCGT
>ARYC01006102.1:0-20497 GCA_000711775.1 Oxytricha trifallax
TGTATAAAATTCTCATAAAATATGTCAACTTACAGTATTTTATGGTTAGTTAATTTTCTTACCCCTCAGCAAAGAATCTACCAGAGTGTCTTATACTCTACTATATTAGTTTATCTAGGTAGATTTTATCATTGATATAATAAAATATATCAGAAAACTAAAATGAGCGCTAACCTGTTTAGAAGAGCGGCATTACTTGGATCATGTCAATAAAAGTTATCATTCCAGCAACCAAGAAAAGTAGAGACCAGAGGCGCTTGTATTCAGTGGGAGCCTACTTATGACAACTTTGACTAGTCTAGCTTTGAGATTTAAATATAAGTTAAGTAGGAGGTTATCAAAGAAGCTGTGCAAATTGAGGAGGAGGTTAAACAACCCGCCATAGAGCATTATAAATCCCAGCCAAAGTTGATTATTAATGCAAAGAATGCAATAAAGTTTTCCCTTACAATTCAACTTATAAGAGACACTTGAGAGATATACACAACGATATGACAAGGTTATATCTCAAGCATGAAAAGAAAGATGGGAAGTATGTCTGTGGTTCTGTGAGAAGCCATATTCTCATACTAGAGACATCAAAGTGCACTTAAAGAAAAAGCACAATTAAAGTTTTGTCTTTATTCATGAACCTACAGGGAATAGATTCCTCTAAAAGAGAAGAAGATCAAGAAACCCAGTGGAGTCTCTTAGAGTTGAAGTCTAGAAGAAAGTTAAAATGAAGAAAGTAGTCAAGAACTTTCCAGTCTCTGATATCAATAAAATCATGGTTAAAATAGAGGCAATGAAGATTCCTATATTAAAAATCATTGACTTAGATTCTTGCCTAGAAAGCTACCTCACTCTTGAAGATAAAAGAGAGAAGAGCATTACTGATGACTAATATGCTTACAAGATATATCCATTCAATTACTTCCTTGCTGATGACAAGTTCCAATGGAATTTGCAAATGAGTATTATGCTCTTTAAAAGGCAAAGTTAAATGAGTGCAGGCATATCATCTAGCTTGATGCTATTTTACTTGGTAAAGATCATGTAGCCTTCAGACTTACCTTACTTGAAATGACTTACAGAGAATTCCTATCTGACAATAGATGTCAGAGATAAATTAGCTAGATAGTATAGCAGATAGTTGAGGGATTCGTCCAAGCTAGGTTATGTTCATAGAGACTTAAAGCCAAAGAACATCATGATGAACTTTCAGCCTCTTAGAGTTTATATTATTGACTTCAACAGAGCTCAAAGAGTGCAAGCCTCTGCATAAGGAAATGTATACGGCACTCGATATTTCCCAGAGAGAGGATTGGAGAGATGGAGAAACTTAATGGGATATCTGGGCTCTAGCAGTAATAATAATAGAGAGCGACATGCCAAAAAACGATTATAGCTGCAGGGTGAGAGATTCTAAGCAAGAATCAAACAATATCTCGATAAAAATAAAATAAATGGAGGTCTCAGAGAACTTGCATACTCAACTATTATCAAGCCAAGCTAAGAGAATTAACAAACAATAGAAACAATCAAACATAAACTTAGAAAGATAAGATTCAGAGAACTGACACATGACTCTAAGCTTATGTATGTGTGAAATATTTTAAAAACTCGCTTGCTATAATCACTTAAAATACTAATATTTAAACATTAAACCCTACATAAACCCTATTAAAACCCTAATAAAGTATGCACTTATAGTCTACTTTTATCAATCAAAAACTCAATCAAACTACTGAAAGGGTTTTGGGGTTTTGATTCTAATATAGCCGATTTATTTTTTGAAAATTTGTTTAAATTTATTTTCCTAATAAATTCTTATTTAACGAACAACTTTTATGTTGGCTATAATTAGTAATCGACGATGTATATTGAATAATTGCGATAATAAAAAATTAAAGTCTTTCTTTTATACAAAATAAGTGCATTTATAAATTTTAGAGAAGATACTAAAAAATTGCGATAGTTAACTATATTATTTATTAATTAATACTGAATAAAATCTTATACTGGTGCTAATATAACCAGAGTTTTATATTTTGATTTTTGGGCATCCACCTTGATCTATTCAAGGAGCTTAATCCATATACTGGTCAGAAGAATAGCTTTAGCACCATTCTCGTTCACCTATTGTTTCATTGTAAGGTCTTATGTGGTCTTTCGCTACTTCGTAAGTCTTTCATGATCATACTTTTTCTTAGACTACTTTCAATTCAGAGCTATAATTAAGGTAAAACCCTTTCTAGTTAACTTATTATACATATAAATGGAAATTTAATTAAAACAAATAAAAAAACCATTATTAATTATAAATAATAGAAATCAATTAGCAATTCTTATTTGGTTTGCAGAAAGATTAATGTCATCTGTTATCCATATTTTTTTAAAATAAATGTATTTTGGTTATTTTTCTGATTAATATTTTTATAAAATCTAAAATATCGATGATTCAAGCATAAAATAATGCTCCAATAGTTAAAATCAAGTTTTACATTTTTCAAAGATTAATTTTTAATTTTAATATCTTTAGTTGGATTCATTTATTACAACACTATCAGAGCAACATATAATTTATAATGTACTTTTAAAAATTTACTAGTTTAATAATCGATAATACTTTTTAAAAACAAAGCTTTAGTTCCTGAAGTTTCGAGAAATAAATAAATCTTTTGCTTTTCTTACGAATAATTTTTTTTCTTCATTTTCGCACATCTTTTTCGATATCATTGCTATAAGAATTCCTTTTGTCTAAGTTTTTTATTAATTATTACCACGTTAAACATTCCAATCACTATGACTTCTTTATGATTTTTCATGTCACCAGGTTTATAAATTTTGACTGCAGTTGCAATTTGATATAATAAAATTCAAGGTAAAATTCAATTGAGAAATTAAAAGGTAAAAAGAGTTTCATCTAAATTTTTAAAGCAAGCAGCATCATGATACTATTGTATCTATAAACTGTCCTTTTTTTATACATTAGATGTTTCGATGGCACGTTATATTCAATACTTGACAATTTGATGAAAGCCTGGAAATATTAAAATAATCAATAATGGGGCTTAAGCTTTCAAGACTGATATTTATAGATATTTTCACTCTTTGATATTTATGCATCCAAATAAATAATTAAGTTTTTAATGTTATACTAGACTGATTAAAAAATATAATGTTTTGCCTACTTTTATTATAAATGATTGCCCATTTATATTTAAATCGAGAACATCACTTTTTAATTTGGAGTCTTTATAATATTACTCTTAGACATTTCTATCTATTTTATATTAAATGAACAAGTTTGCTTGTTATAGGGCTATTTTTACATAATTGTAAGCTCTATGTATTATGAGAAAATTAAAGTTTACGTATGATGTTGATTAACTGCAGAAATGGGGCTTTGTATTTTAGATTTATAATAGCTCTATTAAAACAAGAATAATTGCAAGAATTTGAACAAAGAAGTTAAATTAATCCCTTTATGATATAAATATTTTTTTTAAAGAAAAATATGATTTAAAATACTATATCAATTTTTATTTCTGTGGCAACAGTGTCAGTATTACTCTGAACTCTTAAAGAATATAGATTTTTTATTAAGTTGCTATCTAGATATAATGTTTATTACAATTTGATCTTAATTATTTCTTTGGATCTCATTTAGTATTGATTATTGGTTTTAATGGCTCCAATAGTGGTCAAATTACTAATCACCTAGCTGTACATTTGAAAGAAACAAAAAATGTCTCCTTATAAATCAATAAGTAACTCTAGAGGAGAAAGTTTTTTAAAAAGTTACACTTAGCACTAATATTTTAATGATTATCCTACATTTTTGAGGATCTATGTTTAAATTAATATTAATTGACTTTTTTTATTAAATTTAGTAAGCAATATGCATTGAAATTATTGAACTCACAACTTGTAGAGAATTTTAAGGTTTATAATCTTTTTAAATTAGCTATTCGTATTATTTGAGGATTCTGATAAAATAGTTTAAAAATATATACTTACTTGGGAATTTTAAATGAGGAATTAACAGCAGCATTATATTTGTATGTGTGTGTGTGTTTAGCCCCCCAGTTCTTTTGATTGAATGAATTAATTTCCATAAGATGAATCAGTAATTGTCTTTGTCATTTTGTAGTTCAGTTTTTATGAATTCTTTTAATCCCTTTTTGAAGCGAATTATTGCATGATTAATTTTGACATAGAGAATTTTAATTAATAAAAACATTTCATAACTACATTATTAATGTTGATCAATTCTGGATGTGAAACAGAATTAGCACCTGCTATTCTTCCTATTCTCCTCTTTTAAGTTATTTTTGGTAATAGAGTTAATTGATATTTTATTAAAAAAAATACCAAGCTTTAATATTCTATAAATAGTGATTAGCCTCGTTATTAAAAGAAAATAATTTTAAACTCAATAATTAAAATTAGGTAAGGATTACGCAGATTAATTTTTCTTTTTTTTGCTAGTTTTTACATTATATATAAATAATTTACTTTAATTATCGGCAATTTTATAATATTTATTCAATTTCACTCGCCAGAATCAATTTTAGTTAAAATTTGGGTATTTTATTATAAATAAGTAATCATGCAGCTTATTTTTGATTGGCGAGATAAAAATCCTCAAAATAACAATTAAAAGATACAAGAAAGCTTTTTTTAAAAATAATTTTATGAGAAAAAGCTAATCATCCATCGTCTTCACCTAATGGACTCTAAAGTACACTAGGAAGCAATGCCTAGTATTATTAATAACATTTTAATTCATTGAAATCATATAAGAAATATTTTAATTACCACTAATATTTAACGAATATCAAGTCACTTATAACACAAGCGATATCAGGTTATGTAGACTTGAATCAAGAGGAGAAACTCAAAAACATAAACTAGTCCTCCTTTTTCTCTTTAAATGTCTCCAGATAGTAGGAATGAATTCATAGGTTTAGGGGTCAAATATAGAATGTCTCTTCTTCTCAAGAGTTTGAAGCAAGAATTAATCATCAAATTCTATAAAAAAAAATGAGATAACATCCCTAACAGAAGAAAAGTTATTATCTATTCTAGTTTAAAGAACACAATGAAAAAGATAATCACCACCAGCTATTCTAGAATTGAAAGCATATAGATTTTCTTTGATACTTATAAAAATTTCAAATAAAGAAGGAATAAATGTAGGAGAATTCTGAAAAATAATTACTTATCTTAGTTTACATAAATAAAATCATATTTAAAAACTGTTACCAACACTGAAAAGGCTTATTATATCTAAAGGAAAATAAGGTAAATTCAATTCCAGAAAGTAACAATTGAAAAAATAATATGCTTTAGCTATATCATAAAGAATGAAACACATGCGAAATACTAAATAAACAAGTATGCTTGAGAATAAATTAGGAGGTGAAGCTATTTTATCAGGTATAATGGATAGATCTCGTAGAAATAAATTAGAAAATATTAGACAAGAGCGGATGGCTATAGATGTTTGGTAGGTTGGGTGAATTAATTGTAAGTTAACTAACTTGAAGATCTTAGTTTAAATGGCAATATAATTTATGACAATATTTGCTTCAAACTATCACAATCTTTAATTCAATTACTGCTTTCTCTTAGAGAAATTACTATAAATATTATTCATCACAACGCTGCTTATAGCAATATCTGTTTTTATCTAATTTAATAATCACATTGAAATTTGAAAGTAAAATTGGAACTACATGTAAGGAAGAGGAAGTTTAGCAATTGCAAATAATCATGGAATACTATAAAGTGTCTTTTTAGAAAAGAGTTAATAATATGCTTGGGAATTTTAAAAAAAGGTTAATTTGGAATGAAAATCAGTGAAGCATGTAATATTCTATTTAGATCTACAATTCTTGTTTTCTTTACAATAAATAAATTATAAAGGATATCCTAAAACTAAGATTTATCTTATAAAGTATGGATTAAAATGATTGTGAATGTTAGGTAAATAGATTAATTGGAAATCATACTTTATTAGGCTAACTAAGATTGCATTATAGATTCGCCTAGCTTTATAAGATAAGGATATACTTATGATATATATATATATATTATATAATTCAGTAAATTAAGGATATACACAACTCTAATTATCTAATAACTTTAAGGCTGAAAAATCTTAATCATATTAAAAATACTGAATTGTAAAGTTTAGAGCGTAAAAAAGTTTGAATAAAAAATTGATATTTTCGATTATTTAAGGAAAAACTAGTTAAAATTATATTTATTATTATTTAAAGCTTATTGGAAATTAATACTGGCTTAAGCCACTCAGATAGTTATTGAATTTTTACTTCAACTTGTATATATTCACTTTTGATTAGATGAACGTCAGTGATGATTTATATATAAAAAATCAGAATAAGCTCTATATTATAAATGAAATATGAAACCACCAAAAATAGCTACTATTTGTATTCTTTTGGAAATCAAAAACATGTTCACCAAAGTAATTAGAGATTAACTCCACATGAAAACTTAACCCATTTTATAGATATTAATATTTATATGAAAGACCTTTAACATATGTAGACTTTACTTGCCACTTTAAACTTTGTTCATGTTCTATCAACGTAATCGTCTGTACTTGACAAATATATAGATCCAAGAAATTTTTAAGTTATTGTACCTAGATTAGCAAATAAACTATATGTTAATTCCCTTAAAAATTAGGGATCCCCCCTCAAAAACAGGACCTTCCAAAGATTCAAGTTTAAAACTGGATTCCATTTTGAAATCTGGAACTTTTGGATGTTCCTGTTTGGGGAGCATCCAATATTCGCTTAAGGACATAATTGTCACTTCCAATGTCTTTTTAAATAATATTATATGAACAACTATAAAAAAACGCAATAATGCTTTGAATTTAATTGGAGATAAATGAAATATCATGTTTTTAAGGATAGTGAACTTGAAAAAAAAAGCTAAGGAAATCCAATAATATTAAATGTGCGTGGTAGTCTCCTGAGCAGTGAAGATAAATCATTTTATCTTCACTACTCAGAAGACTACCATTTAAAAAAGTTTAAAATTATCTAGACCTCAATAAATATATGGATAGATATTCTCAATTACATTAATCTTTTTGACTCTATGAATGTAAATATATATATAAGTTACACTAAATTTACATCAATAAAAATCAATAAGTTGCCACAACACTTGATTCTTAATATGCTTTTATTATAAATTATTTGTGGAGGTCAAGCTGAACTTAGTATTTAAAAATTCAGTGAAAATATGGAAATAATCAAGCGCATGCATTTAATTAAAAACTCATCCTGGGAAGTTATGGATATATAATTCCATGAAAATGGAGCCAAGATAGGTATTGTAAGGAATATGTTGAAAATTTTAACAAATAGCATTTTCTTCCTTTATACATTGTATGTTTAAGATTATGAGTTGAAATAATTGATATCCATTTTAGATGGCAGTTGATTTGAAAAAAATTAGCTCTTTAAACAGAACTGGTAGATGATGATTAATTATCAATAGACTTTGCTATACCATTCACAAAATATAAATTACTCAAAAAAAGAAGTTTATTATTAATTATAAAATATCCTTATATAATAATATATTTAATATCGATTAGCATCTGTAGGCATATTTTGTGAAATTTGTATAATCTCAAGAAGTTGTGATTGTTGAATTATAAATTTTAGAAGTAAAATATTCTAATGAAACTTAAAATATATAGAGAGGAGAATCATAAATGAGTGATGAGTAAAGAATACAGTAGACATAATAGAAATATATTAGTAAAACTCTGTCTCTAAATATGTAGAATTTTTTTTCAAAAAATTTTCAACAAAAACTGAAATCTTCAAAGAGAGATCTAGAGACAGGTCCCCTTAAAGATATTTACAGTAAATTTATGATTAAAATAGATATGCATTGTTAAAAATAAAAAAAGAAAATGAAATGAATAATATGGATAATATTAAGTAATTAAGATAAATTTACCAAAAATTATGCTACTAATTATAAATTTTCGCCTATTAAGGATTAATTCTATTTTCTAATTTTTTAAGTTTATAAAAATATTATTTACAGAATATAAATTTTATGGTTTGTATTTTTTTATTATAACTCAGATATAATCTAAAATACAAAGATATAAAATTATGATTAGTGTATAATTATATTAATTTAATTTTAAAATTAGGAAGATCTATGAATATAAATATTGCCTAATAGTCAGTTGGGGATAAAGCTGAAGAAGAAGTATAGACAGAAGCAGTAATCAAGATAAAAAAAATTATTTATAGAAGAAGTAATGATCAAGAAAGCGATCGTAAACACAAAGAAAGAAATAGAAACAAAGGAAGAAAAGGCTTGAAGGCTCATGACAGAGTTGAAAGTTACAAGAAGAAAAGAAGAATTATAAAAGATTTTTGAAATGATTCACCACAAAAGATCATAAAAACACTTAGGAAATCATAACTGTAGCAGTAAGTAAATATGAAGGTACTCCTGTGAATCTAGAGATAATACTTCAAGTATTTATTAAATAAATCCTTTGACTGTGAAATCTCTTTATCAAAATTTACCTCCTGAAAGTTAACTAAAGAATAGTAATTAATAATTGTATAATTATTAGCATTAAAATTATTGATAAAATATAAAACAATAAAATTTAAATATTGATCATGAATTTTTGAATTTAAATTTTAATTGATAGATTAATAAAAACAGAAAATATTTACTTATTATAAAATCAAATATGGATGTTAAAGTTCTATTTCATATATGGTGCTTCAAGTAAGTATTTTTACTATATTTCTATATTTAAATACAATACTTAAACTTCGAGTACTATTTTGTTTAATTTTCACTACAACTTTACTAATTCTTCCAATTTTATAGAAAATAAATGAGAATATAAAAAACTTCACTAGACTACGCGCGCTCCTAATAATATATTCGAGATGGAGATGAATATGCACAATATATGTGCTCTATAAAATACTAAATTAATTATTTACTAATAAATCCCTAAAAAAGTTCTTCGCTAAAATAGAAATATTTAGGAAAACTTGTGAAAATATAAATTGTCATAAATTAATATAAATGGCAGTTAGTAAATCAAAAAAGAAACATTCATATTTTATTCGCAATCTTTAGTTTTTTTCGCATATTAATTAAAACTATATTATTAATATCAATTTACTATCAGTTTTTATTTATTTTTAATTTATAATTTCCCAATAATTTGTATTTTATCAATAATTAATTTACAATTGACATAAGATATAAGTATAAGAAAGAATTTTAATTAATATAAGAAAAGTAAGGAAAAATGAAAAGAATATTATCAAGTAAAGCTTTTTTATTATCAACTGTTATTTAATTTGAATTTATTATTTGAATTATTTAAGGGGTAATTCTGATTTAGAAGATTTAAGAGTTTATGAGTGTTGCCTTCAAATTAGTTAGCTTATTATTGATTAAAACATTGTTCAGACTCTGCTGATCTTTTTATGAATGAATTAGAACTATTAAGTTTAAATCCTTAAATAAACTCTCTATTTCAATTGTAATAGCATATAATATTAAATAAAATACTTTTGATCTAAATAAATCAAAGACTTAGAAATTCTACATTTTAAATAAAAATAATAATCAAATTGATTTTGCTTACTTTAATGCCTCTAAATGGAGCTTTCCACTCATTATAATTATTATATTATGATTATACAATTTTCAAATATTTATTAATTTCTTAATAATCTTATATTTTAAAGTTTATTGATCATAAATATTTGTGAATGAAGCAATCATTAGTTTGAATTAAACTTAAATACCTAAAAATCCAACTATTTGAGTCTCAGTATAATAAAATGGTATAATTATTATGCTTTTGTTGAGTTTAGAACTTTTAAAGAGGCTAAATATGGCAAGAATTTACAGAAATTTACATTTAAAATAATAAAATAAAAAGAGATAATCTCAATGCCTACCGTGGTGCGATGAATGAAATTGGATTAATGGCTCCATCAAGTAGCATGAACGTCAAAGAAGGATTGTAACTGCTGTGATGGAAATTAAAGATGGGACTTAACATACATTTGATGATTTCATAATTACTTGAATTTAGAATCAATTTACGGAGGTAAAATTAGGAAATATACTTACAGTTTACTAAATATATGCTTATTAATATCAATTATTCAAGTTTAATATAAATAATTTATTTAAAAATCTATAAAATTTATAGATTTATATTCTATTTTTTGTTAATTTGCCCATATTTAAAGTTTATTTATGCAAAATATACTTAAATTTTTAATAATTCTAGTATAAATATTTACTACATTCAAATAATTAATTTTTGAGCATCTTTTTATAGCCTATTTATTAATTGTTTGTCTTTCGGTTTATTATCACTAGCCAATATATTCAAGTATGACAGATCTTTATTTAAAGAGAATTGCATATATTAATATTTAAAATTAATCGCTTATATTGTTTTTTTATCAACAATAACTATATTTAAATATAAATAAAAATAAAAGTTATAAATTTTTATTATTTTTATCATTTTTTGAGAATCAATGTAATTTTTCTGAACTGCTTAGGAATTCCTATTGATTATATACCCTCAAACGCACCAAAAATAACTTCAATGTAATAAATAAAGAATAGAGATAATTTCTGTAAGGTTAGCAATGACATAATCGAAAATTGATAATCCCATGGATAAATATTAGGACATAAAATACTCATATCTTTTTTTTATAAAAAGAACTTAGCAAAATTTGAAGAAAAAAAAAGATGCTGAAAAGAATAATAGAAAAAGTGGAAGAGTACAGATGAAATGAAGATTAATATTTAAATTTGTTAATTTAAAAATGTAAGATTAAAGTAAAGACGGAGAGTTCTGGAATCCCTAATTAATTTATCGTAACTATGATTTTGGCTTCATAATCACTCATTTTACAATTATATACTTATTGAGGTATGGAGGAAAAAACTGGTGGGTATAGAGTAACATAATCAAGATAAATTTGCATTGGATGATTTATTAAACCTTAAATCATCATAAGAAAAGTTTGAATTAAGTAGTTTGATTGCATGTTCAACTTTGCTAATGGGGTTTCTAAATCAAGGCCTAATGAGCGAAGAAATTACGATTATATTTAAATTAATTAAATTATATTATAATTTATAATTGAGCAATTAAAAAGGTTTTTAAATTCATATGTGATAACTAGTGATATAGCTTTTCATGAAGATTAATCTTCACCAATCATGACAAATAGGTATTAATATGTCTTCTACTACTATTACAATTTATTTCTCTCAATATACACCATCTAATGATTGCTATTTAAAACCCCAAAATTCTATTCATATGCTATAAATGATTTGGACTATAATCATGTTGTGCTATTTATTGTAAATTATTTCAAACACGATTGAGATGTTTACTAAAATTACATGACATCCTAAACATCAAGCTCATAATGCAGGATTTTCTGTTCATATTGTTTCTTTCTAATTTCAGTTAGTATTTTGAATATTAATGAACCTCTAAAACATAGTATATCTTTATTAAGTCTTTATCATTTAAGAACTTTTTTACCTTCTCTTTAATTTCTTGTTTATCACTATTTCTTCAATAAACATACATAAATTCGAAATAGATTCATACACATCTTCTAAAATATAATTGATTTGATATATTAATATGAAGGGCTAATAAGCAAAGATATAAACATCTTAATAAGCATTAAATATTTGTAACATAGTTACTGAACTTATAATTTGAATAATCTTATAAGATAATATTCGGAATAATTAGCACAATACTTAATATAAGTATTATAGTCCTTTATATTACACTAATATCCACCTTAGAGATCAAAAAAATAAAACAATTAATTAGCAGAAAATTATTAGAAAAAAAATTATTTTGCATATCTGTTTGATTAAAAAAAAATACTGAAAAACCAGTTCAAAAATATATAAATTATTCAAATTACAATAATAGAACTATTAAATACAATCTGAATACATCAAATAAAATGGATGAATAAAAAATACATTGTTATGAAAATAATAAACTTAATTATTTTCAAATTAAAAAAATATTAATACCTTTCTCTTTTTTTCTAAGAATGCATAATTTCAAAATTGATATAATTTACATTAAGATATCAAGAAATTATAATTTATTATGCTATCAACAATTACATATTAAAAAAATATAACATCTTACTCTAAAATGACCCTTCGAACTTAACTCGCTATTTCAACCCTTATAAGTTAAATGTGGCAGGTAAATTTGCAGCTTGATAAGCTAGTTTCATTGGAGGCAATTTTCAAGTAGCCATTTAAGAAACCGCTAACATCTTTTTTATTAAAATATGCAAAGCTGAAATAAGCAATTTCTTTGTTCATTTATTTCTCTTTGATTGGAGAGCTCATTGATTTAATTTTTTTATTTATTTTATGCAGTCCTCTATATTAGAGCATGTACTTTATATGTTAATTTAATTAATTCTTATTTATTAAGCGAGACTTTTAATCTATTGTGTGGATAAATATAATTCTGTTATAAAATTGTGTTCCATTAATTGACTTACTTTAAAAGAATTCACTTGCAAAGGAGGAGGTTCAATTTCCATCAGTCGTTTTTAACAAAAATAGACATTTGTTATTAGAATAGTGGCGCAAATAATATATTCTCTCTTACTTTTAGATGATTGAATGGGAATAAAATTTTAGTAATCTCTAGAGGATTAAGTTGATTCAATATTCTAAACCACTTCTAAGCATTGACCTTAACCTGAAGTAATATTTTCTTTAGGATCTTTCACAGATTAAGGTACTTTTCTTTTTATACTTCTTAAAGCTTAAAGAAGACTACTTTAGTTATTATGATAAAGTGAGGTCATTCACTTTCTTAAATTTTAATGCTCATCTCTAAATTTTATAAGAATATCGTTTACTAGCTATCATTTAAAATAGATATTGAATGAATGAAGTAAAATTATTAAAATTTCATACATTTAATTTTCTTATTAAATATCCATTCTGAAAGTTAGGTAGCATCTCGTCAGCAAAAAAGGAAATGAAAAGAAAAAACATTGTAAAGAATCTAAATTTAATTAAGCTCTCGCAATTCCTTTTAGCCGAAAAATAGTCCAAGGCTTGAAATGCTTATTTCCAAACTTTATCTTTTTAGAAAAGAATAAGACATTATTCTCGATTTTAGAAATGAAACATTTAAAATTTTATTGAGGCTTTTGCTTAAGTGTCGAAAGTATCTAAATCACTAATAAAAAAAAGAAATGGGTAATTCGACTTGAATCATAAGTTTACGACTTAAATTTGTTTAACATCATATTGCTATGGAATTGATGGTACACATATTATTAAAAAGAAAGCAATTCCTCTGCTTATGCTTGTCTTAAATTTCTGTCCTTCGCGTAATTCAATCAATATTATTAAAAGTTTAATAAAATCGATTATATATTATCATTTTACTTTCATATTATGATTAAAAGAGTTAATTACACTTACATTCAATTTTAGGGTTGCAAGCTTATATCGATCATTTATGTTTGAAAATTAAAATTCTATTTATTGATTATTTATCAAAATTTATATATATATTCTTAAATTTAGATTTATATTGATTAAAATGTTTCTTAAAAAAATCAATCTCTTATTTCACAATTAAACTTAATTTTTATATTATAACTATAAAATTTCTTTTTAAAAATTTTTAAAATGCTAATTTCTTTTTTATTTTTCATTTTTACTTAATTAATTATAAAATTTTACAATATACTTAAAATTAATATATAAAGCCGCTTAATATTCATATTAAGTATTATTTTTAAAATATACTGGATAGTGTTACAATAATTTCATCATATTATATTCTAATCTGTCACTTATCAGCGCTATAAAAGAATTAATTTGAGAAATTTGTAAATAATTTATATTAAATTGGCTAATCTTTACTAATATATAAATGTTCATCATACTTAATCAAAATCTTTTAATTTTATTTAATTTTTGGTTCTTTTTAGTAATTAAATTTACTAAAATTTAATTATAGGATAGTTTATTTGCATTTGTGTTTATAATTTTACGTTTGTTTTATTTTATCAATATTTTAATAAAATTTACATTATTTTGATACTAATTAACTTAATCATTTACTTAACTTTATTTCTTAAGCAAAATTAACTACTATTTTGTATCCAACATATTTTCCTTTTTTTATAAATAAAATAAGGTAAAAGTTACTTAGTACACAATATTTACAAAAATTTATTATAGGTTTTATTACATTTTCAAGTAAAGATTGAAATTTATTTATTCTTTAAATTAAAATCGGTTTTTCTTTTGATCATCTCTTATAAGCTAAAATCTATGAAAAATAAATGAAATTATATGTTATATAAAGATTTTGAATATAATAGAATAAAATGCAAATAATACTAGCATTAATATTTTATGGCATAATTATACTTTAGTGATCCTCAAATAAGATATATATATCAGCAATTTCTGAATAAGCCCAAGAATTTTGACTGTCTTCATTTATCTTGTATCTGTAAAGTTGAAACATAAATAGCTAAATAAAATTGTAAAAATAACTTCCTCGAACCTCTTAAGGCTTTTAAACCAATTCTTAAATCAGGCTCATAAGCCTTCATTTATTTTCCTTTAAATAATTTTTTTTACATATCAATTAAGCTATAACATATTAATTTGGAATTATGAAAAATAATCGAGAATTGGTAAATATATTTTGATATGAATTTAAATAATAATTATTCGTATAGAGGGTAGTAGAAATGGAATCCAGAAACAGCTTTGTCATCTCTCCATTCTCTTTCGTATTTTGCTCCATCTGGCCATACCAACTTTTCTGTTGCCATCTTTTTCCAGTGTCTCACGAGCTCTCAGTCTTCTAACGTCGCCACTCCTGCTGGTAAGTATTGCTGAAATAAAAAAAGTCTAGATATGTTTTTTGTAACTTACAAATTTTAGTGAATAACCAGCTGCTCCAGGAACATCATCTTTAGGTTTTCATATTTTCTTAATTAATTTCATTTTAATTTATCGATTTTCTATTATAAATTGTAAATAGTAATAAAGTTAAAAATAATTTAAATTTCTCTTTTGAAGTATTCAATTAATAGTAGTACATATTTATTTTATAATAATATTTATTAATTTAATCTCTTTGATAATTAAATTAAATAGATTATAAAATAAATGGGACTTAGAAGAGAGCTTATAAGTAATTGGAGGCTCCATCTGGACAATCAAAACCCCAAAACCCCTTAGTGAGGTTTATAAGTGCTTTGATTAGTAGGGTAAAGTTGGGGTTTTATTAGGGTTAGTAGAGAAATTAGGCCAGTTTGCAAAATGAGAAATAGAAATTAGCGATTTTGGGGTCTATTTATGATGAGAAATATTTAGATTTACTGCTTAAGCTTAGGTATGGTGCGAGTATTAATTTAGACTAACTCAAACCAGTTATGAATTATGCTGCTATAGCTAAGCTCCTGCGCAAGAGTGCCTCAACAGTTAGGTATCATTGCTTGTTAGCTGTTTAGCATTTCAATTCTGGTTCTTGATAACATCCTGTAAGAAAATAAAAGTTCTCTTAGCACCATATTGAATATCTCTGCGATTCTAAGACTCTTAAGTATTGGGCACATTTCCCACTTGACTAGCGAGCTGTGATGTTTCATCGCAAGTTTCCTGACATGCGTATCTCACCATAGACTATCGCAAATATTTATTGAAGGAACGGTATTGCCTTCAAGACTGTCAATAGAGTGAAGAGAGTGATTGACTTTACTCTGCTATTTTATAGTAATAATTTAAACTATATATATGATTAAATGCAGAGGTCTGTTGATAATAACATCAAGTTCATACACGCTGATGAAGCTGTGTTTACGTTCAACACCTTTATTAATAAGTCTTGGTACAAGAAGTACGATAATATAGAAGTGTATGACTAAAAGGTTAAGGTTGTCACTCACGCAATTTTGGCTGGTATCAGTGAAGATTCAGGCTTAGAAACTTATGTTATTCATCCTCGCTCTATTAAGCGAGAGCAGTATATAGAGTTCTTACATAAGCTAAGAGATAAGTACAACGATCAAGAGATCATCCTGTTTGTTGATAACCTCTCAGTTCATAAGACTAAGGAATCTAAGAAAGCTTATGAAGAATTAAAGATAACTCCTGTGTATAACGTTCCTTACAGTCCTCAATTTAATGGAATCGAATTCTATTGGAGTTAGATTAAGACTCACTACAAGAAACTCTTGCTGTATCACCTAATGCATGATCTACCAATCGACACAGTAGACTTAATAAAGAGTAGTTGCAAGAGAGTGGCTAAAGACTAGACTAAGATATGTGCAAGGAAAGGAAGAATGAATGCTTATTAATAAGTGTTAGAATTAAATGAATGAATTATTTCACATATCAAACAAACTCTTAAATGGATTCGGCTTCTCTTTCTTTTCTTCCTCTGGTGCTTAACTAGGACCCATGTTTCTCTCTTTGTACCAGCACCAGCATCAATGTTCATATCATCAAACTTTTAAACTTCATTATAAAGTCTCTTGCTAACTTAATGAATGGTTTGAGACTTTCTCTCTCTGTGAACCTTTGCATTCTCTTTCATTAGAAATATACCAGTTCCAGGTTTACCAAAAAAGTATAAATCAAAGCTAACTAAAGAGATAAGGATGCTTCTAAAGCTCAGCGAGCCAGGTATGCCTTGCTTCTTTTAATCTTCAGGAGAAATAGAGTAGCATTTCTTATGAGCTTCTTCTATAATTAATCTAAAATAATCCTCTGATTGTACCAAGAACACCAAAGAAGAAGTTTCTTTCAGGCAATTTATTCGAGAGTTACTTCTTGCTAGGAAGGTAAATAACCACTTCATCATCTTTCATTGCATCCTCGGAGAGATTTGTGACAGAAATCTCTGGGTAGTTAGGTATTTCAATCAGTTTGATTTCTATGTTTTTAAAAGCTTTCTTCTCCTCGCAGAGTATTGCTTTTAGAATGATATTTTAGTACCTCCCATCGTTGGAAGGAATAGACCAACTGTATACATCGTTGATTAACATCAATTTATTTACCATGCTAAGTAAGGTATCGATAGAGATCCTCCTTGCCTCTGAATCTTGAGATCATTTCTTGAGCTCAACCCTTTTCATTTGTTCATTGAATGATTCCATCTTTGTTCCTCTTCCTATTAATGAATTTCAAGTTTTAATTTATAGACTTCTGGATCCTTTCCTTTAAAATCTTACTATTAAATATGGGCATCTTATAGGAGGTCAACCCTGTAAAGATACGTGGAGAAGGTTCGCAGAAGCTGTAACAAACTTCAGAGATGGAGCTCCATTTTTATCAATTTAGTTCCATTAAATTAGTACTAAATTTGTTTAAATTTAATTAGTACCGGTACTAAATTCGTTTAAGTTTAATTCGTACCAATTTAATAGTACCAAAACTTAATTAGTACCTAGTTTTAATCCAGTAAGGTTTTAATGGAAAAGTTCCAATCTGGTTCAAAACTTAATTGGTACCAGTACCAACCTGAACTTTATCTGAGTTGGTACCAGAATCAAAATTATTAAGTGAAAAATAACAAAAATTATAGTTATAAACTGAGTAGAAATATGAAGTCTTAGAGCTGAGATCAAACCATCATTAATGCTGTAGCAACTCCTATATAGTCCAGCTATAGCTATAGAGGTTTTAAGAACTTTATAATAGAAATTTAAATTTGAATTTAAACATGGCGGTCAACTTAAATCGTAGAGCGGCACTTTTAGGAGCAGGTCAATCAATGCTTAACTTTGGTTAACCAAGAAACAAGAAGTTATATATATTGAGAGGGAGGCAGAGCTAAGAGCTCTTGAATTTGAAGCACAGGTTTTTATTATATAGGTTTAAAACATGAAAGAGAAAGCTGAAATAGAAGTTTAAACATCAATAAAAGATGTTGAGGAAGAAAAGGAACAGCTTCAGATTTAAAGGATCAAAACTTTTGAATGCTAAGACTGCTAAAATTTTTTCTCTTCTGATTCCAGTTTGAAGAGACATATGAAAGAGGTTCACTCTGGGAAAGCTAAGGTGTATTTTAAGCATGATAAGGTCGATGGCAGGTACTAGTGCACGACTTGTTAGAAGTCTTATACTCACTCAGCTAAAGTTAAGAAACATATGCAGAAGCATCACCTAAGTGAGTTCTTGATTTAGGATAAAGAGACTTAGAAATTAGTGCCCGCTAAAAGAAAATCTAATAATCTTGAGACTTAAAAAGAACAACAGGAGACTCAAGAGGCAGAAGCGAATAGAATTAATGAATCAACCTGATGGTAATGTCTTTTTAGCATGCTTTTAAAAGAGAGCCATGTATATTCCTGCACTAAATGCAGTAGACCTTAGCAGTTGTATTGAAAACTACTTACATATAAACGTACCTGCTAAAGCAAGACTCATAGTGGTTGATGACTATGCCTACAAGGTATATCCTTTCAGCTATCTCCTTAAAAACGAGCAGTATCAAAATGAGTTTGCTAACGAATATATTTGTACTTAGAGAGGCTTAGAAAAAAGATTGCAAGAATTTGCTCAAGCTAGATGGTGTTATTTTAGGGTTTGGTTTCATCGCACTAAGGCTAAAAAAGTTTGAAATGACTCTCCGAGATTATCTATATTAAAACAGATACCCCGATGACTTGAATGATATTCTTTCTAATATGATAAAGGGTGTTTAGGAACTTCACGAGCTTGGATACGTTCATAGAGATTTGAAGCCTGAAAATGTTATGCTAAACCTTTGCCCTTTAGAAGTAGTTGTAATAGATTTTAATAGAGCCTTAAGATAAGAGATTATAACCTTAGCAAAGGTTCTTGGTACTCCAGGTTACTTCCCAATCAGAGAGAAATGGACTAATGGCTCTATTTAGTGGGATGTTTGGGCAGTAGCTGCAATAATTTTTGAGTGCGATATGGAAAGCATGACTTACATGAATACAAAATATGAAAAATAATCAATAAATCTAGCTGAGAAGCACATAAAACAAGATGATGTATGCTAAGAAATAAAGAAGATTGTAGAGAAGATGTAGTAAGAGCTCCAGCATATCCAAGACAATCCTTAGACGATATGCTCGAACCACTAAAGAAAGCGAGATTCAAGAGATACAACAAAGATAAGCAAGTAAAATTCGTGTGATATAATTAAACTAATACTCATTAAATACATATTAAAGTCTCAATAAACTTCCGTTTTCTCTACTAACCCTAATAAAACCCCAACTTTACCCTACTAATCAAAGCACTTATAAACCTCACTAAGGGGTTTTGGGGTTTTGAATACTGCAACGTCTTGAGTTGATATATTATTAAAATTAACAAAATAAATTGAAGATATAAGTCTAAAGAAGGATGTCAGAATAACTTGGGAGATTATTTAATAGACTTACATATAATGTAAAAACAATTAGCACTGTCGATGTATATGCTCATACATTCATAATTTTGTTATTGCTCTATCGACTATTATATTAAAATTCTTAATTAGATATTAAATTTCCCTTATTTTTGAAAATTTTAACTTATTATATTTTTGCAAATTTTATTCATTCTCTAAACAATTTACTTAATCGTTTGATTATGAAAATTAAATATATTACATAGCAAGTTATTTTGCTTTATACAATTGTATTTTAACTTTTTTTTATTTTTCAAGTGCGCTCATTTAATGTATTTTAATAACTTCCTAATCTTGAATTTCTATTGAACTTAAAATTTTGACGTGACATTAGCAGTAAATTCCTTATTATCTTTTATCTTAGATGAAGATGCTGTTTAATCATCTAGTTATATTTTGCTAAGTTCTATAAAATTAAGCATTTTCAAATGTTATTATAAAGCTTAGAACTTAGTACTTATTTTGAGTCTTTACCGTTTTTGTCCATGTATGTGGTAATAAAGCTATTTTAATTATTAAATTTAGGAAAGATTAGAAATCCATATTCCTAAGTTATAAATTAATCATTTCTTTGGCTATAATGACATATATTGTGTCATCTTTCTACAAGTTTATATTAGGTGGGAATAATTTATGAGGAAAATAAAAATTTTGATTACTTGATAAAAATTGAACCTCTATTCAGAGGGTAGTCACAGCATTAAACAAATAAATATTCCAAATTTCTTTTCTTTTTTTTCGTCTGTATTAAGTGTATGGCTATTTTAATATATTTTGATTCTTTTGTGAAGGCTGATCATGACTTTCAGACTCATCAAAATTTGGTAAATTTAATGTACTTTTATCTCAGTAACTTTGATGTTTTTAAGTTCAAATCTAATGTGAGAATTTATTACATTTCTACAAATTGTCATCCTTAGTACACTCTCTCGATTCATAGATGTGTTTGAGACTACT